>VDFB02292547.1:80450-104027 GCA_007258455.2 Sequoia sempervirens
GTATTTTTCTAAATCCTTTTGGGAAAATATTTGTAACTCACTGAAGCACGTTTTCGATATTTTTTTGTAATTTTTTATTGAATACATTTTTTTTGTTAAATTTTTATTAGCCATATTTGTCGTTTTGAAAAATCGTCATGTACGCCACACATAAGATGACCTAAACTATCATTTAAAAAAAATAAAAATGAAAAGAATTGTCTGAAAAATGTTCTCGTGCAATCCATTCATGAAATGTTATGTTGATAAAAAGTTATTAAAATAGTAAAAAACCCTGATATTTAAAGTTTATGGACCAGTTTCATCAGAAATTAATTGAAAAATAGAAAAAATAATTCAATTGTAAAAAAATTACATATTTGGAATATGCACTATCTCATCTATAATGGGTTTTAATTTTGTTGAAAAATTCTGCAAAATAAGTCAGCCATATGTCCAAACTCACTATTTTTCTCTAACATTGTTAAGACCTTCAACTTGCAAGTCAAAACAGGTTGAAGGCCTAAGTTCGGATTCCCAATGTTTTTCCAAACCAGAATAGAAGCCAAAAACCCGACCACAAGGCAAGGCGAATTTCAAATATTTAGAAACGGGATCCCGTTTTGTAAATCAAGATCTTGTTTTCTAATATTAAATGTGGTGACTGTTGATAAGGAAACAGGATCCCATTTTATAAAAAAGATCATGTTTCCATGTCAATGGTCCCCACATTCAATATTTGGAAACGGGATCCCATTTTATAATCGGGATCCCATTTCTTTTTAACAGTTTTTTTTAAATTTACTGGCAAAGTTTACTGTGAAGTTTGCAACTTCACATGTACAACTGACTACGACATATTGGGCTATTTTTCATCAACTTTCGTCTTTACAGGTGTTGAACTTGCATTTTGGATTGAATTTTTCAAAGGAGGCATCATGTTAATAGTTTTTGAAGTGGAATTGTGTTATTTTTCTACTTGTTTGTAGGAACAAAATAGGAAGACTTGTTTTTATAGGTCTTCAACTTGCAATATGGATTGAATTTTTGAAAGGAGGCATCAAGTAAACAGTTTTTTAAGTGGATTTGTGCTAGTTTTCTACTTGTTTTGAGGAACACAAGAGGAACAATTTTGTCCTTATAGGTCTTCAACTTGCAATTTGGATTGAATTTTTTGAAGAATTTCACTATTGACATTCATTTGTGCTTGACAATTTTATAATCATGGGTTCACAAGCTCATAATAAGAGGAAAGATAGGAAGACATTGACTCCTAAAGAAATTGAAGAAAAGAGAGAGAAGGAGAAACAAAGACAAAGAGAAAGAAGAGCAAGAATTAAATCAATGAATGATGACATCCAACCTACACAACTATTGAAGATAAAACATTGAAACCATGGTTTATGGCAGAAGCTAATTTGCAAGAAGTTAATTTGGAAAATAATGATTATACAAACAAGTCCCTAAGTATGTACTTCAAATCCCTCTTTCAATGCTATGGAGAATGTTTCAATAGGCACAAAATCTAGAGTACAACTTCAAATCCACATTTTAATTATGAAATGGAAAATTAGGTATGTAGAAGTTTTGGGATACTAGACTTAACAATATTGACATTGATAATGTGTGAGAGAGATAAATTTTATAGAATTTATTGAAAATGAAAATGAAAAATACATTTTGGTGAGAAAATGAAATGAGAATGAAAATCTTGCTGATGAAAAGTAATGAAATGAGAATGTGGTCCTTTTGTTGAAATGTAATGAAAATGGATTTTGTTGATGAAAATGAAAATGAAAACCATTTTGTTGATGAAAGTGAAGATGAAAAAAGTAAATCGTTTTAGAGTTGAAAATGAAAGGCTGAAATCTAGAATGGTATTTGAATTTAATGAAAGTACTTTTTTAAAATTGAAAGTGATGTTTTGGATGAAGAAATTGAATTTAATGAAAATACCTAGTATAATCTTCTTCTAGTAAGGTTTCTTGTAGAAAATAAGAACACATGCAAATAGAATATACAAAAATATTTTATAGTGAAAACTTGCATTTCAATGTCAACTAATGATGCAATTGATGAGAATGCAAAAAATGAGGAAAATAATGAAAAAGTTAGGCTTTTTTGTTAAACCATGAAGAAAAGATCAATCATTAAAACATGTTATGTCTACTGTTGCTAGTGTCATTCAATCTATTGGGAGAAATAGTCGATCTAAAGATAAAAATGTAGCAAGAAGAGCTATAACAACTGCTATAGTTAATAAAGCAACTTTGAATAAAAGAATGGTACTTGCAATATTAATGAAGTTTTAAAAATACATCCTAAAACATTGCTAAGAGCGGAAAAAAGAAGAGAAAGTATAGAAAATGATCCTATTAGCCAATGTTGGAGTTTTAGAGGTCAACTCCCAAGGTCTGATATGAAATTGAATGCTGAAATTAAATCTTTGATTGAAAAATATTGGCATGATAATACTAGGGTATCATCTAATGCTAGAGATGTTTTAAAATTAATGGCGGGGTCCAAAGTTCATGATCCTCACCCAAAACACCTATTAGCTACAACACAAACTGAAATTTATAGAAAATTTTGTGGTGATTTAGTGTTACCTAGTAATATTAAAATAAGTCAAAGGTCTTTTGAAAAATGTAAACCCTGGTATGTAAAAATTAATAAGCAATGAATATCTTGTTGTTGTAAAATATGTTCAATTTCATTATTTTTATGATGTTTTTCAATATATACATTTTACCTTGCATACTAACATGATTATACATGAATGTGGTATTAATATGCCACCTAAAGCAATAAGGAAGTTTATATCAGGTTTGTTTTGTGAAAAATCTAATGGCAAATTGTTTTATTTAAGTTCTTGTATTTCTGGACAATACATTAGCTATGGAAATCTATCATTCTTAAGAATTTGTATGCATGAAAGTGTTGATAATGATTTTGGACAACAATTAGTAGATGTTAAAAGATTTAAGAATGTTGACTATTCTTTAAAAGATGGAAAAATAGGAAAGAGTTGTGATTTAGTTACAAAAAAAGTTAGTGTACATGCATTCATGAGTGAATTTAAGAATAAGATTGTACCAAAATATTCCATGCACTCTTAACATGCTCGATGACTTCATGGCCAATTTCGGGCATGTAGAAACACATTTCCAATTGGTGCTATACTTTCAGTGGTTGATTTTGCAGAAAATTATACTCTATCTCCAAAAGAGGAAATTCAATCACAGTATTATAATTCAGTGCAAGTAGCTATGTTTCCATATTGTTTATAGACATGTAGATGATAGCACTGAGGATGATAGAATTTTTTTGAGGGAGTATCATTTTTATTTGAGTGACATCCGTTTACACTCATTAGAGTTTGTTCAATACTGTTTCAATATATTTTATAGAAATTTAAGAGAAAGAGGAATCCAGATGACAGAACACCTCATATGGTCAAATAATTGTACAGGGTAGTTCAAGAATGCTCAAATGTTCTATTGGTTAAGTAGGGTTCACAAGGAACTTAATGTTCAACATATATGGAGTTTTTTTGAAGCTCAACATGGTAAAGGAGAACATGATGAAGTTGGTGCGTATGTCAAAAGAATTCTTGCTAGAGAACAATTAAAATTCGAGGATGCAGTAAAATTTAAAGATGTACGTGGGATTGTGGATTGGTGCAATAAAATATTATCTACACCTGGTTTGAGTGAGTACTCTATAGTTCATTGATTCTTTTGGTTGGTTGAAGAAGATAACATTGTACCTAGAGTTGACTATGAGACAATAGGTGGATCTACTAAATGGCATTCATTTAGGAGTTCGACAACAAGCACATGGACTATCTAGACAAGGGAGCTTGCTTGTTTTTGTCAGTTTTGTATCTTAGGAGATTGGGAAGCATGTGAAAATACATAATGGGTTGAATAGTGGGAGCAAAGATCATTGGCACCTGCACAAGCACATGATAAATATGAAATAACTATTGAAAAAAATGATCAAGTGTTTGCATTTGAAGACTATGAATGTGTTTTAGACCTTGTACAAGAAGGTAATTTAATTTAATTTATTTCATTTTATTTCACTTTATTAAGTTATTTTGTAATACTAAATTATTTATATGGATATGTGCAAGTTATTAAATCAAATTTTGTTTGCAGGACATGTGTATGTTGTTGTTGTGCCTGAGGGGAATGAAGAGGAAATGAAATATTGGTTGGCTCGTTGTGTGGAGACTACACATAAGTTAATAACACCTCATGAAGATGATGATGGATATCATTATCCAATAGGTATGATGATCCCCTTAAGACATCCCCTTAAGCAAATTTTGATAACAAGTTTTTGATCCCCTTAATCAAATTTTTAGAACAAGTCTTTGATCCCCTTAAGAAATTTTTGAGAACTTATTTGATGATGGTTTTCATTTTTTCCAATAGGATCAGTGGTGGTTGTTTGCACTTGGCTATGAAAATACATGACAAGGAAGAATGGTTTACTTGCATTTGAAGATTATGAAATGCATAAAAAGATTATACACTATTCACATTTGGTGGTGGAAATAAATATAAAACTAGATCGGTATCGTGGAAGACCTACAAATAAAGTGCTATGGACAATTTCTATGGAAGAGCATGAGAAAATCATAGATGCATTGCAAAAAAGAGAGGATGCAAATGGTACAATGGAATAAGTAAATACAAGTAAATATAGTTTTAGTTTTATATTGTCCTTTTAAATAGATTAAATACATGTTTTGATATTGGTCAAGTGTGTTATTATTTGAAATTGATTTAAATTGTCCTTTTATAGATCCTTAAGCCATAATCACAAAAAGCATCTAGTCCATGCATATTCAACCTAGACAACATGGAATACTTGGTAAAAATAGGTAATTATTAGTTAAATTATATTTAAATACATGTTTTGATTATATATTGATATTGCTTGTACATTAATAGTTAAAATTAATTTATTATCCTTTTTTGTATCCTTAAGCCATCATTGCATTGATCTCATACTTTGAAAAAAAAGGGAGAGGATGCTTGGATTCAACCTTGATGCAAGACATGGTGGTAATAGACTCCAACAACCAATTTCCAACAAGTTAGAAAGGTCACAAACAACTTCTAAGGTAACTTCCTTTGTGAACCCACCTATTTGCTTGTAGCCATGGAGACACACTTATTCAACTATATCTCCACCTTATGATCTTTTCAAGTCTTGAGGAACTTACTTTCAGGGACCCTTTATGCTACTATACAACATATCAAACCCTTGCTTGGGGTTGTTTTGGATCAACACAACACAATCTGACCAACAACATTGCTTTTAGGCCTAATTAGGCCTCTTTTCCAAAGGAGGTCAATGATATTATTCTCTACCCACTTAAAAAATTTCAAAAACATGACCAAATAGTCACCAAACTCCTAATCCCACCATTACATTTCATAGTCTTCATCAATTTCTTGCCGCCCAATGCAAAAACCAGTGCTTTCATGTCTTGACACTCAACTTGTCAAGCTTATGCATGTGCTAACTCTTCATCCATGATACCACCCTACCTAATAACCATGAAAAACCTAAATCTAACTCCTAATAGGCCCATTCCACCAATTTATTGAACTACTCTACGGTGGAATGGCCTTTACAACTCCATTTTTTGTCAAAACCCTAAGAAATGCTAGTTATCAACCAACTTACACAAAACTTGGCTTTTCTCCTCAAAAACTTAATGAAAAATCCTCAAAATAGATTCAAAAGGAAGCTAGCACAATTCCCCAATATATTATGAAGGTCTCACATTGAATGCAGACTGTACAAGATTGTACATATTCGAGTTTCACAAGAAAATGCAGAAAAAAACACCAAAAGTAGAATATTAACGTATTGAAAGCTCAAATTCTTATCCAACCAACCTTCCTCAAATATTTTAGAGGCCTTATATCATTTTTTCCCGGGCATACCAATGGTTCACAACATAAATTTGAAGTTGTGACCATTCACATTCTAACTACCATTCAAAATTTGCACTAAACAACATTAACCACATACAAAGTTATGAACAAACTTGACCCACACACCTAAGACCTCCTAATTTCTCTAATTACATCAAATTATGGTCACATGACCTTATTACATCATGAAAATGACTCATTATTCAAACCTAGACTCTCCTAACAACTAAAAACCAAAATTTCTCATTGGTGCTCATGCACCATACAACCAAGGAGGAGAAATTTCATCCTCTGGATGAAATAAGGTCTTTGACTGATGTGCCATGTTGCTTTATGTCTTCTTCAAACATCCAAGTTACATCTTCTTTAGGTAATCCAATCCATTTGACCAAGTGTTCAATATATACCTTCCTCCTTGTTCTCTTCACCTCCCTTGAATCCAAGATAGCTTCAAGCTGCATAGATTGAGTAGGTGGGCGATCTTTGATCCACTCTCCCTCTTCATTCTCAAGTTCACCAACTTCTTCTCCTTGTAGGGTCTTGTTTTCTTCATCATCAGCTTTGTATGCTTTCCCTTACGCAGTCTCTCCTTTCTCAGATGTGCCCATACTAGATCACCCACTTTGAATTGCACATCCTTTCTCTTCAAGTTTTCTTTCTTTTTATACTTGTCTAGATTCTTCTCAAGTGTCTCCTTGACCTGCTTGTGCATATCATGCATAGCAACAAAAAAATCCTCTCCTTGAGCACTCCTCTTGTTCACCCCACTCAAGTCTCTTAACTCACAAACACCCCTTGGATGCATTCCATAGACAACTTCAAATGGACTCCTACCAATACTCTAGTTGACTGAGTCATTATATGCATACTCTGCCTATGGAAAGATTAAGTCCCATGACTGATTGTGTTCCTTGGTCAGACATCTCAGTAGATTTCCCAAAGACCTATTAACAACCTCAACCTTCCCATCTGTCTAAGGATGATAGGCATAACTGAAGGTTAAGTTAGTCCCCAAATTCCTCCATAATGTTCTCCAAAAATGGCCAATGAACTTTGAATCTCTATCAAACACTATTGATAGTGGCAATCCATGAATTTTGACTATCTCCTTAAAGAAAAAACTTGCAATATGAGAGGCATCATTAGTTGACTTGCATGTAATGAAGTGTGCCATTTTACTAAACCTATCTACCACAACATATACACTGTCATATCCCCTTGAGGTTCTTGGTAGACCCAAGACAAAGTCCATACTTATTGCTTCCCATGGTCTACTTGGTATGGGAAAATGTTGATACAAACCAGCATTGGAGCTTGTCCCTTTAGCCCTTTGACATATAACACATCCTTCAACATACCTTTTCACATCCAAATGCATCTTGGGCTAGTAATAAAATATTCTAACTTAATCCAAGCTTTTATCATAACCAAAATGCCCTCCTAGACTCCCACTATGTTTCTCTCTAACCAAATTCTCCCTCTTGGAACACTTTGGTATACACAATTGAGCCCCCTTAAAGAGTATACCATCTTGCAACACATAATCCTCATATTCTTTATGAAATGACCCATGTGACTGTTCACAAACATAAAATGCATCATGAAATTCTTCATCATCTTGATACATACCTCTTAGTGAGTCTACACCCACACTTTGGAGCTACACCTCTTGCACTAGCACTGCCCTCCTACTCAGAGCATCTGCCACTTTGTTGGCTTCTCCCTTCTTGTGTTTTATGGAGAATGTGTAATCCTACAGGTACTCAACCCATTTCATGTGTCTATGGCTTAATTTCTCTTAACTATTCAGAAAACTTAGAGCATGGTTGTCTGTGAATACCACAAACTCTTTAGGTAGCAGATAGTGCCTCCACTTTTTGAGTGCTTGCACCATGGCATACAGTTCTAAATCATAGGATTAATATTTTCTCTTAGCCTCATTCAAATTTTCACTAAAAATGCAATAGGCTTCCCTTCTTGACTTAACATCGCCCCTATGGCCAAATTACTAGCATCACATTCTATTGTAAATACCTTATCAAAATTAGGAAGAGTAAGAATGGGTTGTTGTGCTACCTTTGTTTTGAGGTACTTACAGCTTTGATCAACCTCCTTTGTCCACTGGAATCTTCCTTTCCTTTCCCCTTTGATGGTATCTATCATAGGTGCAACAATGTTACTAAAACCCCATATGAAATTCTAGTAGAAGCTTGCTAGCCCATGGAAACTTCTGACTTCCCCAACTGTTCTAGGTTTAGGCCAGTTGAGAATGGCCCCAACTTTCTTTGGATCCATCTTCAAGTTTCCTCCTGAGATCACAAAGCCCAAATACACAAGTTCTTTCTTCATCCACTCACACTTCTTGAGATTAATCATGAGTTTTTCTTCATGTAGCTTTCCCAAAACTTTGTCCAAGTAGTGGTCTTCTTTTTTCTTGTTGAATACCAAGATGTCATCTAAATACACCACTACAAACTTGTTAATGAAATCATTTAGAACCTCATTCATGAGTCTCATGAATGTGCTAGGGGAATTAGATAGCCCAAAGGGAATCACAACCATTCATAAAGGTCCTCATCAGTCTTGAAAGTCATCTTCCACTCATCACCCTCTCCGATTCTTATTTGGTGGTAGCCACTTTTCAAGTATATTTTGGAAAAGTAATTTGCCCCTGCCAAGCTATCCATGAGGTATTCCATCTGGGGTATAGGAAATCTATACCTAATGATTATCTTGTTAATAGCTCTTGAGTCAGTGTAAAGTCTCCATTCTCCATCTTTTTTAGGTGCCAAGACATTTGGCACAGCACATGGGCAAAGGCTCTTTCTCACCAAACCTTTATCTAGTAGTTCTTGCACCTGATTTTTGATCTCCTCATTTTGTTGAGGTGTCATTTTATATGTTGCTTTATTAGGAAGACTTGTACCAGGGATTAAGTCAATATGGTGGCTTACATCACAGATTGGAGGCAATGAACTTGGTAGATCTTTTACCACAATGTTCTCATATCTGTCAAGCAAGGTTTGCATTTCACTTGGGACTTCTTCTCTGTCATTTGTTGCTGCATCAGAAATTGGCTTCCCTACAATGGCAAAACTAGCCTCCTCTTTCTCCAAATCCTTCAAGAATACCTTCTCCTTCACAACCATCACACTAGGACCTTCATGGACTATCCTATCATCTTCTTGCATAGGTTCTAAATTGATTGTCTCATCATCTTTCTCAATTTGATATTCATTCTTAAATCCATCATGTTGTGCCTTCTGGTCATATTGCCAAGGCCTACCAAGGAGTAGGAGGCACACATCCATGGGCACAATGTCACAAAGCACTTTATCTTTGTAGGGTCCTATTGAGAAATCTACCCAAGTCTACTCATTCACAAGGACCTACTGCCCCTTGTTAAGCCATGAAATCTTATATGGATTAGGATGAGGCATCTTCTTCATCTTTATTTTATCTACCATTTCCAAAGATACAATATTATCTATAGAGCCAGAGTCAATAATAACTTTACATACCTTCCCTTGAGTCTTGCATGTTGTTCTAAACAGTTCCTTCCTTTGAGGGGGTTCCTTTGTAGTTGGTACTTTGGTTAGTGTCCTTCTAATCATCAAGGCCTCTCCTACTTCAAGTTTTGCATGGAAAGATGATGATCCTACACATGATCCCACATTTTCTTCTTCTTCCTCTTCATGCACAAGTTGAGTTCTTCTATCTCCACCTTAAGAGCTTGTACCTTGTTTATCCAGAAACTTCCAAGTAGGATGCCCATACTGATTGCAGTTATAACATCTTCCAGAGAAGGCATTAGAACCCCTTCTTGATCCACTAAATCTGCCTCTTGCTCCTAGTCTCCTACCTCTGAAAGTTCCTCTAGTTTCTCCACTTGACTCTTGAGAATTGCTTTGTTCATTTGGTCCTCTTTGAGAACCTCTTCCTCAAAGGTTACCTCTACCCCTGAAACTCTTACCTCTACCCCTAGATTGCTTTTCCAACCTTTTCCTTATGTTCTCTTCATCCTTTGTAGCCATTTGAAAGCACTCCTCTACTATCCTAGGAGTAGTTAGGCTGATTTCATCTTGAATTGCAGACCTTAATCCATTCAAATATCTGGACACTTTCTCTTTCTCATTCTCCATATTCCTTAACCTTATGGTCAATTTATGAAATTCCTCGGTGTAAGCATCCACATCCATATCTTTTTGTTTTAAACTTTGCAATCTCCTATAAATTTGAATCTCATAATCAGCAAGTAAACATTGACTCTTTACCTTTTGCACCATCCGGTCCCATGAGTTAATTTTGGGCTTATTCTTCTTTGTCCTCTCTTCTTGAATGTAATTCCACCAATTCAAAGCTAGTCCCTTCAAAAAAAAATTAGCAAACTTAACCTTCTTGTCTTCAGGTACTTCCTCGTACTCAAAATAATTATCTAGGGCATCAATCCACTCAATGACCTCTTCTCCATCTATTTTACCCCCATACATTGGAATATCTATCTTCACATCATGAACCTCACCTCTTGTAGCCTTGAGCACTTGCAGAAACTTCTTTTCTTCAGTTCCCGACTCCTCTTGGGATTCTTTTGGAGGGTTTTCTCCTTCGCCCTCTACCTCATCTTCAAGATCACTTATCTCAACTAGACCTTTACCCTCTCTTTTCTTTCTTCTCTAGTGCTTCCATCCTAGCCAACATGGCTTCTTGGATCTCTCTTAGGGATCTAAGCTCCCTAGCAACCACTGATTCACCTTTAGGAGGCATATTAGATGCCCTAACTTCAATCTTCTTCCTTGAATCTCACAATCCTTTCTCCAATAGATCTATAGCCAAAGCTCTTATACCACCTGATGCAAGATAGGGTGGTAATAGACTCCAACAACCAATTTCCAATAGGTTAGAAGGTCACAAACAACTTCTAAGGTAACTTCCTTTGTTAACCCACCTATTTGCTTGTAGCCATGGAGACACACTTATTCAACTATATCTCCACCTTATGATCTTTTCAACTCTTGAGGAACTCACTTTCAGGTATCCTTTATGCTGCTATACAAGATATCAAACCCTTGCTTGGGGTTGTTTTGGATCAACACAACACAATCTGACTAGCAACACTACTTTTAGGCCTAATTAGGCCTCTTTTCCAAAGGAGGTCAATGATATTCTTCTCTACCCACTTGAAAAACTTCAAAAACATGACCAACTAGTCACCAAACTCCTAATTCCACCATTAGATTTCACAATCTTCATCAATTTGTTGTTGCCCAATGTAAAAACTAGTGTTTTCATGTCTTAACACTCAACTTGTCAAACTTATGCACATGCTAACTCTTCATCCATGATACCACCCTTCCTAATAACCATGAAAAACCTAAACCTAACTCCTAACAGGCCCATTCCACCAATTTATTGAACTACTCTACAGTGGAATGGCCTTTACAACTCCATTTTCTATCTAAACCCTAAGAAACCCTAGTTATTAACCAACTTACAGAAAACTTGGCTTTTCTCCTCAAAAACTTAATGAAAACTCTTCAAAATAGATTCAAAAGGAAGCTATCACAATTCCCCAATATATTATGAAGGTCTCACATTGAATGCAGATTGTACGGGATCGTACAGATTCGAGTTTCACAAGCAAATGCAGAAAAAATACCAAAAATAGAGTATTAATGTATTGAAAGCTCAAATTCTTATCCAACCAACCTGCCTCGAATGTTTTAGAGGCCTTATATCATTTTTTCCTAGGCATACCAATGGTTCACAAGAGAAATTTGAAGTTGTGACTGTTCACATTCTAACTACCATTCAAATTTTGCACTAAACAACATTAACCACATGCAAAGTTATGAACAAACTTGACCCACACACCTAAGACCTCCTAATTTCTCTAATTACATCAAATTCTAGTGACATGACCTTGTTACATCATGAAAATGACTCATTATTCAAACCTAGACTCTCCTAACAACTGAAAACCAAAATTTCTCGTTGGTGCTCCTGCACCAAACCTACACACATGTGTGGAATACTTTTAAATGCGGGTACTTGAGTTGTGTACATATAGATAGTTTTATATAAATTAAAATATGTATCTTTTGATGATTTCATTGATATTACTCGTACCTTTTTGATATTAGGTGGTGTGACGACCTACTACATTCCAGGCATGAGTTTGAGATGTTCTTGAGATGGCATATCCAAATTTTGTAAACATTATTTTGAGATGACATATATGTACATACATGCACAATTAAACATTTTGTACAAATTACAAATACATGTACATACACAATTATGTATTCTATGTAGTTTTATGTATCAAAATCAATATTCTATATATTTTGTTTGGTAAATGTGCATGTTTTCCTACTTTGAAACTTTATATTTGATTGTATAATCACTAAATATCATGCATAAATTATTGTTAAATCAATTATATCCTTAAGACGTATTATGACCCCTTAAGACATCCCCTTAAGACGTGTCATATTAACACATATCCTAAATATTATACTTAATTATATCATTTGTTATGATGAATCACCCTAAAACTTGTAATACTTGTTTATATGACTTAATATTTATACTTAATTATACTTTTCTTTGATCCCCTTAAGACGTCGTATTAGGACCCCTTAAGACATCCCCTTAAGACGTGGCATATTAGCACATATCCTAAATATTATACTTAATTATATCATTTGTTATGATGACTCACCCTAAAGTATAATACTTGTTTATATCACTTAATATTTATACTTAATTATACTCTTCTTTGATCCCCTTAAGACTTGTCATATTAGCACATATCCTAAATATTATACTTAATTATATCATTTGTTATGATGACTCACCCTAAAGTATAATACTTGTTTATATCACTTAATATTTATACTTAATTATACTCTCCTTTGATCCCCTTAAGACGTCGTATTAGGACCCCTTAAGACATCCCCTTAGGACAACCTATAAATTAGTGTTGGATGCTATTATTTGTTTTGACAACTTATAAATTAGTATTGGATGCTATTATTTGTTTTGACAGCTTATAAATTAGTATTGGATGCTATTATTTGTTTTGACAGCTTATAAATTAGTATTGGATGCTATTATTTGTTTTGACAACTTATAAATTAGTGTTGGATGCTATTATTTATAGAATTTATTAATGTTTTTTTCTCTAATCTTGTATGGTATTGTTTATTTCTTAAAATTTCATCCTTTGTGGTATATAAACGAATTGCTTTTGTTTGTAAATTATGATTTATTGACTAATTATTGATTGACGTGAGTTGAATAAGTTCATTGACAAATTATCACTAATTATTGAATGTACATATCATGTATATCATGTATGGGAACACTAAATTTGTAAAGTACAAATATTAAAATGTCCTATTAATTTCAACTTTAGTTTCATATTTATATTTAATTTCACATTAATGTCCTATATTAATGTCTTGACTATGAACATAAAATGCATAAATGTACATGTGTAAATTAAAATTGAACAATAATAAAGTCCATAATTTACAACATATTAAGTGCATGAAACCAATATATTAAGCACATGAAATAAAGTCCATCAGAGTATAACCCATGAACTAAAGTCCAACAAAGTACTTGACCTATGAAATATAAATTCCAACAGAGTACATGAGAAACCAAATATGCAGTCCATGAAATAATCAAATATAACCCATAAAATCATGTTTAGGTCATGTATCGTCTCTATAATCAAGAGACCTCTTCACACCATGCGAACTATGCAAATAACCTGAAACACTCTGTACAAGAGAAAGATGAAATCATATGTAAGATGATGAAAAATGATTTAATGACAATTTAATTTATAATTCATCATAAAATTAAATTACCATCATATCTGGGTCTAGATGCTCTGGTGCACCTGAACCAACTTCTAAATTCTTTGAATCAATCTACATAAATAAGACAAAGAAAGTTGAAATTAGATGTAAGTCTACAATTAAAAATGATTTAATTCAATTTAATTTATAATTTATCATATTTTAATTTTACCATATTCTGAGGTTGTGCACCCTCTACTCAAGGACATGTTTGTATAAGCTCAATTACAAGATGTGTCTCATGCTATAAAATAAAAAGAATTTAAAACATCTATTAGCTCATATATATATATATATATAATTTTAAATTTTAAATTAAAGTTATTTAGAATATATAATTTGTAATTTACTTTAAATATAATAAAAAAATTAAATTACCATGATATCTGGAGCCTGCTCTACATGTCCTCTTGGAGGTGTAACTATGTCCGAGTCATGGCAGAAAGTCACACTAACAAAGTCCTACAAGATCATTTGATTTAAAGCATGTATACTTGAATTAGGTTAAAATATATATATTCAAGTTTGCACATTTTGTGTAGAAATTTTTTTAATCAACCTAAAATTCAAAGGCCTCACAAGTAGCGGCAACATCTAATTTTTTCCCGATGCCCATTCTCATTGTCGTATCAACCTAGAAATGCATGTAGACATTTAACGCTTATAATATTTACAAGTGTACATGCACATTTGATATATAGTGAATTCAAAATTCATAATTGTAACTATACTAATGTAAGTTAAACAATTTACAATATAAATGTACCTGCCCCTAATCTGTGACGCCCAACAGTGGAGGAGTGCTCGACAACCCCTCAGGTGGAATCGACGTGGAAGTTGATTGACTCCCCTAAACCAACATAAATATTTAAAACATATGTTCATGATTCAATTATAAATTTAAAACTCAAGTTAAAAATTATTTCATATATAATTTAAAAAATTGAAATCAAAATACCCCATAAGGGTTGCCGACTAGGACTAGTGTCGATGTATGTACTCACAGAGTAGATGATTGCCCCATCGTTAGTGTCATCTGTACACCAAATAGTTTGATTGTTAAAATGTATTGCAAACTTTTCATTGATATATACATTCATTAAAATTCTTATAAATTCAACATGTAGATGCATATTTATACTTGTGTCGCAGTGTCCTCAGGGTGATGGTTTGTTGTAAGAAATTCGACAAATGAACTGAGGCAACCAAATGAACCACCAAAATCTCCATGTCCACCCGAACTAGGTGTGGCCTGATCGGGTCCATAACATAAATTATGGCAACTAGTACATACGTGTGGTCTCGACACTCATGGAGTGGTGCTTAGACCAACTCCATAAAACACTCCTCCATCATCGCCATCTCTATGCTCCCTACCCGCTATCACAGAAGCATGTTGATCAAGGTCTCATGTGAGTGTACTAAGGGATCCTAATGTCAATACCACCACACGTTGATGCACAAGTGCGAGAATGGTAGGACCAAGAGGAGCAACAAGGGGTTTTGCATGCACAGGGCATTGGGGATCAAACCTTGCCCCTAACCTCTATTGTGGCATGTTGCCACCATGTAACGACCCAATTAATTTTAACCGAATTACCACTATATATATTTTTTTTTCAAGTATTCATTCACAAGTATACTCGGGAACTTCTATCCATACGGGACAGATATATCATCTGTTCATACGGAACAGGAATTCACTTCATCTATTCATATGGAATAGGAATACATCTATTCATATAATCGGAATAGGCATCCACCTAAATGAGGTAGGCATCTATCATATGATAGGTACGTGCTCTGGCCAGAGTCTTGAACTCATCGGGATCATCCGGATCCTGAGTTGCTTCCCTGATGACCACACTTTCTTCCAAAAGTGTACCGAGGTCGTCGTCCTCAGGGGTATGTATATTGTAATTCTAAACTTGAAACCCGCCTCGGAATTTGGCCTAAGGGGCCTCGAGGAATCAAGCAATCCATGCGGGATTCTTCCAAGTATAGTTGCATGTATTTTCGTTGATTATCTCTTATAACTAGTTATGAGATCTCTCCAACCCTAAACCCCATTCCCGAACGCCTGAGTACTGGGAGCATCCTTTGCTTCCCAGACTGCCTACATACCCTGCTTCCAAACGGGATCAAGGCGTAAAATATGTAGTTTTGTTTTCTAGGCTATGTTTATGTGAACTGTTATAAAGCGGGTACACAACCCTTTCTAGGGTTTTTATTTCCCCTAGACAGTTCCTCTGCGGTTGCTACCCACGATGGGAAGCATGGATAATAAATGTTCGCCTTGACCATTTATTGTTTATCTAATAACATTCATCTAACCTTACTCCCTAATGATGTTCATCTCCCTTGACCCGTTTAAATGATTTCCTAATAATTTATCCACATGATTTTATCTTTAGAATTACATTTGCACCACTGAAAGTTCCTAAGTTACAATTTTTCTAGGTTGTCACTAGCAGATTTGATTCATTTTTGTTTTATCTTTTTAAATTATCGATCCAAAGGGGATTTCCCTTCCTTTGGATTTTACACAACCCATGTTCCTTATTTCTCCCCGGCGATTTATAGGGACGATGCCACAGACGCCGTTATTGCAGCTGTGTTAGGCTGAAGATGCAGTAGCTCAAGCACGACGGCATTACCCGTAAACGTGAGCCAGAGGCACCATTAATACCGAATGCTGCTAGTTTTGTTTTTCCTTTCTTTGATTAGGTTTTCCAACATAATTTATCTTTCATAAGAAAAGAAGCCCATAAGAATCTAAGATTTATAAGGACTATTATTATAACAATATTTAAAGCATAACATTCGCTCAAGATATTTTAGTAAATTGACAAGCATTGATCAAATACATCTTTAGAATAATTAATTGCTAGTAAAGAAACGTTCCATCTTAACCATTGGATAAATAAGCTAACTAGACAATAACCATTTATAGAAAGTATTTTCATGAAACATAATAAATGAGTTTCTAAGTTTAGCTACATGCGATGTTCCTCTTTTTCCTTGGTGGCTCCCCTCTTCTTATCTTTCAACCGTTTTATGTGTGAATGCAAGAGCTTCAATATCTATCTCCAAAAACATAGGAAGAGGTCTCTCCTTGAGAGAGATCTTATATACATACATTCTAATGCTTTTGGGAATACAAGGAAAGAGCTTATATATTGCTTTTGGAAAAAAAACTTATCAAGATTTAGTGGCTAGTGTATCTAAATTTTGGAACCATGAACATCCATTTTGTTAAGATTATAACATGAATTTTTCTCTTAACAACCTTTCATTAAGACAACTTTTGAGAAAGCCTCATAATCTAGGTTGAATTGGAAATTTGTATAAAATCCTTTTAAATTATCCTAAGTTCAGAATGTATTAATTTTAAGGGACTTATGCACAAATAGGATTCTTGATTGCATATTGCATGTCTAAGTAATCATTGTTTTAATCAGGACTACTGATAGCAAATTCATTTCATCACCATGTATATATTTGATTTGTGTTACATTACTCTCCTTTCAAGACTTAGGAGTACTTATTACAACTATCTACAATCCAATTAAGCTTATGAAATTAAAAGTTATAAGGAATGGAAGTATTTTATTTATTCACTAGGAAAGGTGATTTAATTTAATGAAATATCCTACAAAATATATAATGATCCAAATCAATAATACGTTTTAAAGGGAATTTATGGATCTTTCAATGTTCACTGGATTTCTTTTTTTTATCAAAAGAAAAAGAATTAGAGTAGAACTATATTGGAATTTAGAACATATATGAAGTCGATGGATTTTTTTTTATACAATTAAATCATTAAATATTTAGCTACTCCACAGTCTTTATGAAATATTAATTATCATTAATAAGATATTGATATTACAGATTTATACTTTCTAATCTCTAAGAATCATCCTTCCAATGTTGTGAAATAGTATTAATATAAGTTACTTTATAATATTTGAATATGTTGAATTCTCAGTTATAACATTTATTAGATCTATCTTATGATTCCATACTTGACAATATTATGAATTTCCTTTCTGCAAAATCATTACTGTTCTACAAATAAAAGAATACTCACAATAATTAAAATTCTGACCTGATCTGTAAAATTATTGATTAATATCTACATAAGATCATTAAACTGAACATGTACACATTCCCTGCTAATTGAAGCGCCTGTTTTTGAACAAGAGATAGCTAATCCAAAGAGGGCAGAGTGTGTGAGGTTCTATTGACTGCGCCATGACTATTGAGGGCACTGAGTTTTCCTGAGGTTGAAGATTCCAAGTACCCACTAGTTGTGTATAATTATGAAATGGAATAAAGAATTCCAGCACTAAAATATTGTTGTAGAGTTTGATGGTTTCAAGACTAATTTTTGGATAATCACAAGCTTTCACAGTATAAATACATAAATTTCAAAAAAGATCCCAAGGTTCCACATACTAGATATGACTCCAAGTATTTACAATTTCATTCTAAATTGTATTCTATGGGGACTGTTGCAGATCATTTTTTATGCCATAGACTCTATATTCAACCGCCATTTTATGATATGCTCAAATTGAAATGAAGATAAAGGACAATATGAAAGCCTACCTGTGGCGCTAGTTCCAGGAGGAGATCCAGGGTGGATGATATGCGCAGGAGGACACTCTTCTTCCTTCAATTGAACGCCCCTCTGGAGTTTCTCACAAAATGCAAAATTTTCTGAGTGTTTCAAACATAAGCCCGTCCACTCATTTTATAGCTATAATGCATTAAATTTTTTGCAAACTGTAGAATGCGGGTAGCTCTGAGATTTATTAGGGGCGGTTGGAGTATAACCCATGTGAATAACATGGATTGACTGAGGTGATTCAATTCGGCGTTGGACGGCTGGGCTTAGCACATGCTAAATTCTTCTTCATGCGCAGTAGCTCAGAGTAGGTGGATTTTTTTTGACTTCAGAACTTCTGAGCTGATCTGTTTGAAAATGACTTGGGAGGCATGGGTGAAAGTGTTTAATTTACTACCATTACTTGCTCAATCGAGTTAGTTGTTATTTGATTTAATTTTTAGATTGATGATATTAGTTTAAATTTTGATATGCATGAATGGGTCAGAACTTCCAAATAGTAATAATAATTTAGAAAAAAAAAAAAAGAGGTCGTGACACACCAACACCCTGAAATGATTTAAAATCAAAATAATTGGGATTTTTCCCCATAAAAAAATCTACATATAGTTTCCTCAAAAAATACAATGGGACCTCCAAATTAGCGTGTGGTGGACTGTCAAATACCCTATACCATCGATCCCAAAAATGTGCACTTATCTGTGGATGTATACACCACCTCATGGATATTCTAGATTTATTGGGAGGAATGGGTTGCCAAGTAATAGGGTCGAGAAAGTAAGGGGCTAGATGGGCTTTTTTATATTTTAAGGTCTCTCTGCTAAAATTGTCTCATCTCTCTCTCTCTCTCTCTCTCTCTCTCTCTCTCTCTCTCTCTCTCTCTCTCTCTCTCGTTCGATGCCTATCTAGATCAAAATCAATAGTCCTAATGGCATCCACAATCTTTTGCATCGTAGATGCAAAATGTCTCGTGTGGTGGAATCAATGCTTGATTTTGCATAGCATTGATTTGATTTTGAATGGATGTCACTTGATCATTTATGTGTGCTCGCAAGCGAGCCTCATCAGATGCAACGGGTGATGGAGGTGGGATATTAGGTTGAGGGGGTGGAGGGGGAGGTGGAGGTGGCTGAGGTGTTGGATTGATGATATCATCAATGTTAAATTGATCCATGATATCAGATATAAGTGCACATGCATTAAATTATACAAAATTAACATACAAACTTACAAAATTACAAGAAATAGTTAAATTTGAAATGCACATGCAAATTTGTTTAAATAGGATGTGCATACATATACATACACATACATACATTTATTGAACTTGAGCATGTGCATACAAAATTCAAAATTTAACATGTATATACATTTAAAATAAAAAATACGATGCATAATTTGGATGCATACATCGTTCAACTAAACTATGTACATACATACAAATTTCAAAATTTAAGATCTAGAACTGTGCAATTTTAATACATGTACATACTAAAAAATAAACTTGAAAATTTCACAAAAAGCTCATTTTATGTCTAACGCATATATATATATATATATATATATATATATATATACATTTTTCCAACAGGAGAAATCATGATCTAGTAGATAGTCATAAAATATATACTATTATAAATTCATCATTATAAGTTCATAAATTCAACCAAATTAATAAATTCATATCACTAAAAATATCCATCCAATCAAAATCATAAATTCACGTCACTAAAAATATCCATCCAACCAAATTCATAAATTCATCACACAAAATATCCATCGAACCAAATTCATAAATTCATAACTATAAGATCATTGTCTTCATTTATAAAATATTGTGGCTCTCTACTACATCTCTTCATTTCTTTGTGTTTTCCTTTTCAAAATCGAAAGTTCTCCTTTCCTCTAGCCATTGTTGATGCTCATCTAAGATCCCATCCATAGCCCTAACAACATAAACAACATTTTTCATCCTAGATGCAAACATCCTCAAAGGTGGTGTGATACATTCTTCATTTTGAATAATGTTGATTTGATCTTGAATGGTTCTAACATTGGCATTGATTCATGCTTGCAAGCGAGCACCATCGATTCCAAGTGGTGGAGGTGGAGGATTATGAGGTGGAGTGGGTGGAGATGGATGACATGGAGGTGGATTACGAATATTATTGAATCGATCTATGTGATTTCTAAGATATAAGTGAACCTACATTAGATTTGTAATTTCAAAATGTAAGATACATGTTTAGGAAATACCCTTAAACCATTCAATATAAATGGCCTAATGAATGCAAATGATAAAATGTGTAAGCCTCATTTATGTCTAAGGCATGTTACTTGAATGAAAAAACAATTAACTATTAACATAGGACAATTTATGAATTATTTAGGGTTTATGGTTTAGAGTTTAGGATTTAGGTTTTAGGGTAATAGGATGGCTTAAGGGGATCTATGTAGTAAGGTCCTAGTACAAAATGGCATGGCTTAAGTGAATAAAATTTGGTGAAGATGCCCAAGGCAACCAAATTTCATTAAGGTCTGAGGCAACTTCACCAAACTTTATTCACGTGAGCCATGTCATTTTGTCCTCGTACCTTACTAGACATAGACCCCCTTAAGCCATCCTATCACCCTAAACCATAAATTGATCAACCTAGATCATGAAATATTATTCATATTATTATCTTGCACGTTCTTATTATTGTTAAATTTGGTTGCCTTGGGAAACTTCACCAAATTTTGAGAACTTATTTGATCCCCTTAAGAAATGTCATATTAGGACCCTTTAAGACATCCTAAAGTATGGCTTAAGGGGATCTATGTAGTAAGGCCCTAGTACAAAATGAAATGGATTAACTGAATAAAATTTGGTGAAGATGCCCAAGGCAACCAAATTTCATTAAGGTCCTAGGCAACTTCACCAAATTTTATTCACTTGAGCCATGTCCTTTTGTCCTAGGACCTTACTAGACATAGATCCCCTTAAGCCATCCTATCACCCTAAACCATAAATTGATCAACCTAGATCATGATTTATCACATTCATATTATAAACTTGCATGATCTCATTATTGTTAAATTTGGTTGTCTTGGGAAACTTCACTAAATTTTGAGAACTTATTTGATCCCCTTAAGAAATGACATGGCTCGAGTGAATAAAATTTGGTGAAGTTGCCTAAGGCAACCAAATTTCATTTTAAGGTCCTATGACAAAATGAATGCTTTAGTGTTTAGGGTTTAGGGAACTTAGGGTGAACTTTGGGTGGCCCTTGGAATAATGGACTTGCAAGTTAGTGAACAAAATTTTCTTGTGGAACAATTGTTTGAGATAGTTCTTGTTTCAACTGACCAACCTAGATCATGAAATCTCATTCATATTATAATCTTGCACAATCTTATTATTGTTAAATTTGGTTGCCTTGTGCAACTTCACCAAATTTTGAGAACTTATTTGATCCCCTTAAGAAATGTCATATTAGGACCCCTTAAGACATCGATTTACAGTTTAGGGCGATAGGATGGCTTAAGGGGATCTATGTCTAGTGAGTTCCTAGAAAAAATGACTTGGATCAAGTGAATAAAATTTGGTGAAGTTGCCTAAGGCAACCAAATTTCATTAAGGGCCTAGGAAAAAATGATGGCTTTAGGGTTTAGGGTTTAGGGTTTAGAGTTTAGGGTTTAGGGTAATATGATGGCTTAAGGGGATCTATGTAGTAAGGTCCTAGGACAAAATGACATGGCTTACGGGAATAAAATTTGGTGGAGTTTCCTAAGGAAACCAAATTTGATTTTAAGGTCCTAGGACAAAATGAATGCTTTAGTGTTTAGGGTTTAGATTTTAGAGTTTAGGGTTTAGGGTTTAGGGAACTTAGGGTGAAGTTTGGGTGGCCCTTGGAATAATGGACTTGCAAGTTAGTGACTAGTTTATGAATATTTTTTATTTTATGAATAGATTGACTATTTTTGTAATAGAAAACACATAATTATGTATTATTAAGATTGAGTTTGATGTATATTTTAACTAGATATTTTTTTAATTGAATATAAGATTATTTTATTTAATATTTTTTCATTAATATTTCCCACTTAAATGAATTTTATGATATAAAATGTATAATATAACATTAGTTAATGTTAAATCAAGTATTTTATTTTGGATTGTTTGGAATTGAAAGAACCTAAAAGAAAGAAAAGATAAATATTGAGATTCTTTTAGTGTCTAGGTAACTATTGCAAATTGATATTTTAGACTAAACTAGAAGCCTAATTAACAATTAATTAACTAGAATGAGGGTCAAGATTTTTGAGAGACAAGACAACACATGCAAACAAGAAATGGAAACAATGCATGACTAAGAGAAATCAAAACATAAAATAGAAATGAATGCAAATATTATTTAATTAAGTGACAAATGGAAATGGATTGTACAAGGATTTAGGAATTTGCAAACAAACATTGATAAAATTTATGAATTTTAACTATTCTTTAACATATTGTTTTCTAATCTAATTATAATTTAACATTGAAAGTAAAGTTTAACATATTGTTTTCTCCATACAATGCAAATGAAATTTAAAACATTTAAGCAATGCAAATGAATTTTTTCCATTATCAAATATTCTTGAGCTCGAAATCAGTGTTTTCAAATGCAAAATTATTTGTTTGATTTCAATTTAGGGTTTTCGAAAAAAAAAATTGTTTCAATTCAATTTAGGGTTTCAATCTAAGCAATTAGGGTTTTTAATGCAATTTTTTTGTTTCATTTCAAACTAGGGTTTTCAAATCCAATATTTTTGTTTGATTTGAATTTAGGGTTTCAAAAAGCTTGATTAGGGTTTTCAAATGCAATTTTTTTATTTCATTTCAATTTAGGGTTTTGAGATGCAATTTTTTTGTTTCCTTTCAATTAGAGTTTTCAAATGCAATTTTTTTGGTTTGATTGAACAATTTAGGTTTCAAAAGCTAAATTTTGTTTTTAAAATACAATTTAAAAACAAGTTTCATTGCATTTTTTCATCTATTTCTACAAATCATCATTTCTACTATTATAGGAAATAAAATGCATAAAATGCTAAATAAATTGGAAAAAAACATGTTAAAATCTATTATTGTATTAAAAATTTCAATAAAACA
>VDFB02292548.1:0-16182 GCA_007258455.2 Sequoia sempervirens
GGAACGATATCCGAACTAGAAACATTGAAAGAGTTCCATAATTAGATTTGGTTCTGGACCCACCTCTGACAGAACAAAAGACAGACTTAGGATCAAAACAAACAACTCCTAAGACCCAACCAAACAACCAAAGGCCAACAAAACAAAACAAAAAGGGGGACCCATTTTATTCCAGAATAAAACAAAATGGGGTGGTTATGCAAGGCATAACACTGTGAAGATGAAGAGATTATAAGACTGGCTAAGACAATGGGAACATTGATTTCACCATTCATCACAGTACTGGCCACCCAATATTAGAGAACAGGCCCCTTTTTGTTTTGTTCCATTTTATATTTGCTATGCTTGCAATTGAATTGCTCACTTGAACAATACTATTCATTGGCATCATCATTAAAAGTTGTACTTTATGGTAAGTAATTTCAATGGTTTGGTGATAGCCGATGACACTCCATGATCCAAAATGGTAGGGTGGAGAGCATGCCACCTTTTTTGTTTACACACCTCAATGCATTGCAACTAGAAGGTTTGGCCTTTGCAGTAAAATTTTTTCATAGGGATGTGGGTATTAGTTTTTAGCTTTCTATTGTGATGGCTATAATGGAATAAAATAGCTAATTTTATAGAGTTCATTCTATTTTTGCATAATCAGCATACTAAACTTTACACTTTTTTGTTATTTTTGTAGACCATATTCTAGCTATAATGTGGTATTTGATGGACTAATTTCTTAGAAAAACCTTTCACAATAATAATAGTCGCTAGAAAATCAGTAACAATGGTCAATTAAATAATTAGATCCTAATGAACTCTATATTGATTGTAATAAGAAATATTCATTTCACCACTTATCAAAGTGGTAGGCAATGTATATTCTTTCTTGGGGGTTTGGTGAGAGTCCACCGGGCTCCATGACCCACTATGGTAGGGTGGAGAGCAGGCCTTATTGTGTTGAGTTTTATTTAATATTTTTATGTGCAAATTGCTATGTATCTGACATAGGATTCATAAGAAAATCATATGCTTTAGGTTATGCTTACAACATAGTGAACTAGTTGATCTTATACAGTTTTTGTTAGATTCCATTGGGAATTTTTGATTATTGTTCTCTTGCCTAAGCTATAGCATTCGAATATTGACAAGGTGTTGTCAAAAAGGCTATGTTGTTTCAATTTTTGATAGTGTTGTGTTGAGTTGTTGTCAATTCCCTCTTGCTCTCCCTTTATGCTTTGCATTTTGTGCTTGAATTTTTAAATTTCCTTTTCGATCATTTGATTTCTCTTCTCTATTGGGAGAAATAATTCAAGAACTTGGGTGTTAATATTCTAGTTTATATGGTAAATAGATGGACAACCTTTGCGAATCAAGTTCAACCAACTATGAAGATGAAGTGATTGTAATTGTGGTTATGAATCAACATCCCAGTTCTTGAATTCTCTTTCCCAAGGGAGAAAAGTCGATGACACTCCATGAGCCAATATGGTAGGCTAGAGAATAGACCTGCTTTTCTATGTCCATACTTCAATCCATTCCCTACATAAGGTATTCCTAGATTTTATTTACTTATTGTGTTCTATTGCAACTATATTGCATCATCTTTGTAATTAATTGTATAAGTCTTTATATTTTCTGATTTATTTATTATGTATCGATGGTGTGTGTTTATCACACTAACACTTTTCTTTTATTCTTGTAGACCATGCTATAGCAATAATACGGTGTTTCATAAACTAATGTGTTACAAACAACCTTCCTAAATAATGATAGTGACTGTAAAATCAGCATCAATGGTCAAATAGACAATCATATCCTAATGTACTCTATATTGATTGTAATATGCAATATTCATTTCACCACTAATCACAGTGGTGGCCAATCTATTTTCTTGCTCAGGGGTTTGGTGAGGGTCCATGAGGCTCCATGACCCAATATGGTAGGGTGGAGAGCAGGCCTCATTGTGTTAACTTTTACTTTATATTTGTATGTATAGATCGCTATCTTTCTGACGTGGGAATCGAAAAAAAAAATCATATGTTTAAGCTTATGGTTACAATGGACTAAAATAGTTGATCTTATACACTTTATGTTAGATTCCATTGGGCATTATTGATTATTCTTCTCTTCCTTATACTCTACATCACACAAATAATTAAATTGTTTTAACCAAAATTCGTCTACGGTACTTCGTTGGTGGCTATGAAAAGATCCTTAGTTTGTATCATTAAGAATTGATGCAATTGTCAAATTATGGGTTGTCCTTATATAATCATGAATACAACTAATAGTATGTCACAATTATTATTTCCAATCTAAATACACATTATTAATGTTATCAATTATTTAGACATTCAACCTTATCCATAATAATATTATATTTTGATTAACTAATGAAACTTAATGATATTGATATTATTTTTAGATTGTTTTAACTATAATTGATCTAGGGTTCTTTGTTACTAGCTATGAAAAGATCCTTAGTTTGTATCATAAAGAATTGATGCAATGACTAAATTATGGGGAGGGCTTATATAATGATGTAGTTGCCAAATTATGGGGTGTCCTTATATAATCATGAATTCAACTAATAGTATGCCACAATTATTATTTCCCATCTAAATACACATTAGTAATGTCATCAATTATTTAGACATTCAAACTTATCCATAATAATATTACATTTTGATTGACTAATGAAACTTAATGATATTGATATTACTTTTAGATTGTTTTAATTATAATTGATCTAGGGTTCTTTGTTACTAGCTATGAAAAGATCCTTAGTTTGTATCATAAAGAATTGATGCAATGGCTAAATTATGGGGTGGGCTTATATAATGATGAGTTTGACTAATTTTATGTCAATATTATTATTTCCCAACTAATTGCACATTAGTAATGTCATCATTTTAGACATAGAACCCTATCCATAATAATATTATATTTCGATTAACTAATAAAACTTAATGATATTGGTATTACTTAATGAAATCATTTCAAATTTAATAATAATATTTTTCTTTAATAAACAACTTAACTACATAATATTATTATTTACCCCACCAAACCAATTACCAATAATACATTTGATGTTATCACCAAATAATTAATTGAATGTTAATACAATTGTTCTTCAACCAAACCTCTATATGTTTATATATATATTCTACAAAGTTATTTCTTCACCAACTATTGCTTACACACTTTATCCTTTATATACATATCCTCCTTTTAGCCCATTAGGGTTAACACCCTCCTTCAGTCCCCATTATAATTTAAAATAAAATAATGATGTTAAACTCTAAGGTAAAAACGTGATGCAATATTGTTACCACTCAATCACTTTAATTATCGTCCATAATATATCTAGCAATCCATTGTATTGTTCATTTGATTCCCTAATGTGTAACTATATTATCTACATTTGGACATAACTACTGTGCCCACTCATGCCATTCACATTCAAATGTTTTCCCACAAACACCTGCACATCATTTGCCTTTCATGTCCCTCTCCAAATGTCCTATATAAAGATTTGTGCTGCAGATGTAATTTAAATCATGTGCAATTAATTTTCTGCACATAATGTAGCTGTGGCGTGTTGTCCATGCATCCGAAAAAAAGGGCTGAGTTTGCATGTTAAATTTTAAAATCAGCCAATGAAAATATTAAAAGGAAAAAGAAGTGGTGAAAATGGATGGTACATAAGTGTCTTGCATACCTCTTAAACAATGTAAACCATTGATCACCAAATTTAGCTTGGCTCTTTTCAAATAGAGTCTAAATATAGCCAAAAATAATAATTCAAATTTCTGAAAAGAGGCAAAATAATGACGAGGACTAACTGCAGTTATGCTATATGCATGGATGCAGCCCTACAGGTGCATCTACGTGGTTGTATACGGGGCTAGATAGCCGTTTCCGCGTATAAACAATGTGTGTTATAAGTTTTAATAACTGTCGTGTTATATGATTGATGTATGGCTTTTTGCTTTCACCGACTGATGCATGGCTTTTTGCTTTCCCTCCTCTACATCTACAGCTATATATTTTCTTCCCCATTCCCCTGCTTCAATAGTAGATTTCATTATCACACATAGGGTGCCTTTCTCGATTTATTTGCTATGATCCATCGAACTAGAGTGTAGAAGTCGAAGAAGCAACAGCTGTAGAGCCATTTGGTGGACCAGAAACAGGGGATTTGTCTGCTATGGATTACTTTTCCATCATCCTTATCATACTAATATGTATGATCTTTATTCTGCTCTTCCCTGTACCACCTTCTACTCTTCTTCCTCGTGCGCAATCTCTGCCACTTTCCGAGATCAAATGATCATCCCTCACTTCTTCGCTGCCTCCTCTCATCCTTCACATCTCTCCCCTTGCCACATCATCTGTCACTTCTCCTCTGTCTCCTCTCATCCTTTTGTGAAGTCATTTTCCATTTACTTGCTCGCCCTAACGTTCAGATAGATGCAGTATTTTGTAGTCCCAGGACATAAAGTAGTCTCACCTATGCATATGGTGCAGTATTAAGTTTGTAATGGCATTTTTTTAATAAATAAAATAACACTTTATAGTGTTTTGATATATTTCCTCTGATTGTCTTCCTAACGTTATAATAGAAAGAAATTTTTAATAAATAAAATAACACTTTATAGTGTTTTGATATATTTCCTTTTGTTGTCTTCTTAATGTTGTAATAGAAAGGAAACCAGTCGGGCCATAAAAGTAACATTACAACTACATTGAATTGCAAATGATTTCTGTTATTTGCTGGAAATTGTGCTACAATTGATACAAGTTGGGAAAAAATAGTTTTTGCAAATTAATATGTGAGCAGAGTCTAAATATATATGTTTTGGGTGATAGGGAAGAATTGAGGTATCTATTGGGGACACCATGAAAAAACTGTTGTCTCCAATCAGTTTATAATGGCAAAAATAACACTTTATAGTATTTTGATAAAAAAATTATGGTTGTCTTCTTCTGTTCAAGAATTTAAAGTTTTCAATGTCTGCTTATTTTAAAACGTTTTATATAATTGTGAAGTGATGTATGAACCTCACGACCATGCAATTCATTGAACATGCCATGCATGATTGTATTTCAATATAAGGCAAATAAACTACTATTTATAACTGCATGTTATTCCCTCCTCCATATAAGGTAAATAAACCACTGTTAGTTTTTTCTATTTATTAGATGCAGTGGTTGCAACCTCTATAAAATATTATCTTTTTTGTACTTCTGGTCAGAATAATATGAATCAATAGGATATTTGTGTGCAACTAATTTGTGTTTAACACTAATAAAATTAATAAATACAACAAAAATATTTTAAAGTTATAAAATTAATAAATATAATAGAAATTAAAGCAAACAGAAATCTAAACAAACAAACTTAAATTAGAATACAATTTTGATAGTTTTTTTAGTTAACATAATCTGATAAACTTAGATGTTCTTAAATATATGTTAAATTAATTGTTCAACTCAAGATTTTTGGTATGTGGGTTATCAAATTAACAATTAAGTTTAAGAATAATTGGTTTTAGAAAAATAAATTTAGAATTTGAATAGGGTGGATTAGGCTGCACTATTTGACCTAGTTTAAAGTGGGAAAATTCTAAGAATGATGATTAGTCTACATTACGGGGATTTTTACTAGCTTTTTGTTAGTGGATTTAGGGATAAGTATTAATTTGTATATCAAATGGATCAAACTGAGTGTCACAACCATATATTACATGCATATACACAAAGTAGCATAGAACATTGGTTTAAAAGTTGAGGAATGCACTCTTATACCTTAGATTTTACCTCCACTTAAGTGTACATGCAAATCTACTTGAACATAAATTCTTAAGTGAATTGAAAGAAATAATCAAATTATAAATACATTTTTATAAATTTTAAATCTAACGTGTACCTCTTTGTTCTTGTTATTGAATAGAAGATCTATGAACCTATCACTAAACATGATAATGGAGAAAATGAGTAGAGAGTGCATATCTAAGATATAATTGTGTGTAAAATTGATGTACTAGAAAATGCACAAAGGATTCCCCTGTGTTGCTCTAAGAGAGAGAAAGTATGAGTACATAGAATCTACAAAAGAAATGTTACATTTCCTCCCAAGAGGTAAAAACAAGGGAAAGAACCAAAAGAAAATTGTGACATGACACACATAAACACAAATCATGTAAATAATTACTATATAAAATTATACAAAATGTAAGTAATAGAAAAGGGGGTCAACCTTGATAGAGATCAATGGTGTATCATCGAGATAAGTGTGTTTCCTATGATATTTAATATGAAAACATCTTCAATATATATGGTGTCACAATGAATTTATGGTGATTTTGATGATGGATACTCATGAAGTATCTCTTGATGAACAAGAATGTGATGCAAAGGTTGCAATTCGATTGTTATTTTGGAGAAATAGGGTAATATTATATCCCTCATGTTAGTGCTTCTATTTTATGAAATTATTTTGAAACTTTCAATAGTTATTTCTTTCTCAGAACTTTGAGCCTTGTAATGAAAATGTATAGTTAGCAATGCATCCTTTGTAATTTGTGTATCATATTGACTCTCTTGAGGGGCCATTATTTTTATTGTTATATTAATCAAATTTCTAGTTTCAATCATCATATCACCATATTTTATGCTATTGATGCTCTTTTGTGCATATATAGGGGTCCATGATACTCATGTTTTATTCCTTTATCATTAACATGTATTTTTAGTATGCTAAATGTGGTCTAGGAATAATCAAGAAAAGTGATATAACATTTGGCCATAACTAGATTTGGGAGGATATACTCTTCACATGGAGAATTTAAGCATTTTTTCAGAGATTTCATCATCATCTTTGGATCATGTGAAAAAATAAAAAACCTTCAGTCTTCTTATATATTCTTATCTAGAATGGGAAGTAATCTTGCTCAAATTTTTGGTGTTGTTTCTTCCCAAGGGGAGAAATATTGTTCAAAATTCATGGATTAGCTTTAGCATCCAATATCGAGCATCTACTATTACTACAAGAATCATCTTGAGCTGAGATTGAATGGTTTCTCTTCTCATCTCAATTTTAGGAGGGATTATTTCTTTGCATGAAGTTATTTACTTCTCACATTTTAGGGGGTCACATAAACCTTCTCTCTTTTCCCTCCTATAGGGAGTAACATTAATTATATTTATGTGTTAGAATTAGTCCTTGGGGGTCATGATGAGTCCTCCTACTATCTATATCTTCTTCAATTTAGCATTCACATTGTATCATTTCTCTTTTGGAGAGTGGTTTTATTCCCACTAATTCTTCTCATTTACTGCTTTTTTTAAAAAGCTACATATGATTACCTAACATGGCCTAGTAGCCAAGACTCATCCTCATCTTATATACAGTACTCCCTAGTTTGCACTTAAGGGGGAGTGTCGGTTTAAATAGTGGCATTATCTATTTAGTTAGCTTTTAGCCTACCTAGGAGATTTCTATTCACACTAGTTAAGTCTATACTCAAGTACTTTTACTTTTTTTCTCACTTCATGGTTGAGACACATGTACATTCACTTATTGAGACACCTATTGCATGCATACTTTCCACTTTCTCACACACTTTTTAATTGAGCTCACAAGTGTTCCACCTTTGGAGAGGTAGTTAGATACTAAGTCTTAACTTTCTACCTCCTTTACCTTGCCTATATAAGAAATTCTTTTGGGTATATTTTATACATAATTATTGTAGCTGAATTTGAAGACTCTTATTGCAATTATGTCATATTGACATTTGTGTCTCTCAAAATCTATGAATTTATTTTATGCATTTACAATTTGTATCTTAGAATATCCCTTAAAATTTATTGGTTAATTCATTTGTTTTCATATTTCTAACACAAATCATATTATTATCAATAAGATCTTGGAGCTTATGTTTTAGTGCTACATGTATCTACTTCTAGTATGTTTTATAATTTGATAGTAGTCATTAATTAGCATTTAAATATAGGGGAAGTTCTTCGAGATCAATTGATTTCATGAGAGGTAAAGTAACAATCTAATTTTATAAAAGTAATTTTAATGCCACATGTGGGTGGTGCTCTAATCAACTAAAATTTTGTTGGCCTTTTATTTTTACATTGATAATAAATTTACCTTAGATTTATATCAAAATATATCCTTAGTGCCTCTATATTTTAGATTTTATTTCAAACTAAACTTATGGGAATAAGGATGGGTATTAAAGATTTCATAGTGTAGTCTAGGTTTATATTTAATAATTTAGACTCATAACCATGTATATGCATTGGCATGCAAATCTTAAAATGAATTGTAAATATTAAAAAATATATTTTCCTTAATGATGGGAAGGAGATTTAAAAAAACCCATGAAGTAACTAATTTTATAATGCTTTCAAAAACTCATATTAGCTTACCATGATTTACAACTAATTGAAAAGTGTTTAATTTTTTGAAATGTTTAAGCAATTAAAAGCAATGGTAGAAAAATAATAATTTAGATGTATATCGCTCTCTTTCCATTAAAACATCACCTCAAAAACATAGACAACATTATAAGTTAATGAAAATTCAATGCAGAACAGTCTAGACTACACAATTCAGATATCTTTGCATACTTCAATTGTCATTTCAGAGAAATAAAATCATAGATAGGAAGCTCAAACTGCCTTTTATGTGATGTTCTATTATGTAAGGATCTGTATTATTGTCTTAAGTTTGGCTTGGTAATTTATTCTAGGTATTTTATTTGTTTTGTCTACTTGTCTTATGGACTATTGGTTTTCCTTTGGTCTTTTGTAAGGTTATGAGGCCTTCCCAACTTAACTAATTAATTTATCTTACCATTCTAGACTAGATATTATTTATGCAATAAATATAACATTTAGATTTAAATATATAATACTATATGATTAGTAGAAAAAGATAAATACACATTAAAAGTATATTAAATTTATAATTAATTATGGTGTTTATTATTCCTACATCAAGAATAAAATATTTAATTACTACATTATTTACTATGCTAGTGATTCCATTTATATGGAATCTACCTCAAGCTATGCCCTAAAAATAATGCTGCAAGTTTTATCCCATGGATTGATTAATACTTAAACAAGCTACCTTATATGGCTCTTTAATCAATAGATTAAATAAAAAAGTATCTCCTAAATAATCAATGTAGCTTAGAAGATTAATGGAAAAGTTTCATCCGGGTACTACTAAAAGTACAACTTAATTATATGATAATTAGAGCTATTTCTTACCAAAGATTCTTATTTTCAACAAAAATAAAAAACCACTTTGAAGATCATGGGCACTTCAATCAAGGGAAATCTTTCATCAAAAGAACTATCTCTATTTATATTCATTTAATTGTTAGGTTGAAGTTATACTATGTGAAAAGATGAAAATTGTGTGCTCTCTTTCACTTCTAGGGTTTTGGACCTAAAAGGAGAGAAGCAATTTCCTTACTCAAATTGGAAGGTGGAATCACTTAGAAAACAAGTCTTTAGGATTGGCTTGATGGCTAGTTGCATCTCCCCAACCTAGAATCCATCATGATTCACCATAGGCATCCATGATCAACCCTTGAAAATAATAGATCTTGATTGAAAGTGGGCTTGAAGACCTACAAAAATTCTTTAATGTCGCTCCAATGCTTCAACTTTGCTTGCTCATGGAATTAGAATACTCTTGTGAAAGATTCTTGGTACTTGGCTCTTGAAAATACTTGCTCAAAGTGCTTAGAATATGCTTGGATTGTGAAAAATGACTTAGAATCTTACTTTTATAGCTATTGACACCTAATTGACCATTATTTAGATCTCAAAGGTTGACATCCACCAAAAACTTCAATTAAATTGATGAATCCTCGCTTAAACTATGAGAAATTTCTATTATCCATTTGTTAAAAAAACTTCTTAAATAAGAGAAAAGGCCACGTGGTTGAGTAGGACCATAAGTTTCAAGATGAGATATTTTGATAGTAGTACACTTTTTTAAGTAAAACATGATATAATAACTTATTCTAAAAGGTTTATGTTTGTACTACAACAAGTACAGAATACTATTATACAATATTTTATCAAAAGATATATATGATTGGATAATGTTATTGACAAGTTTAGGATCACTTTAATTTATATATTGTACTATTTTTAAATATGTACAAACATAAATTATTTCAAAATAAATATTTCCCTCCAATAGAATATGTTAAATAAAAAGTGTTATTTTATCATAAACTAATTTTATTAGTTTTTTTTTAACTATACTTTTCTAAAAAGAAGTAACCTAATAAATTTATAATAAGTACTAATACCATGTTAAAATGGTTAAAAATAATAATAATAACAAGTGCCACGTAGTGGCTAGTACTTTCCTTAATAGTATTTTAAATTTAATAAAACAAATGTAAGTTTTGTTAACAGAAATAAAATTAAATGTGAATTTTGTTAATTATAGTATTAACATAATATTTAAAAATGTCACATTAATGTTAATTTTTATTAAAATTATATAAATAATTAATCATTATAATGTAAATTGTATCATAATGCATGCCTATGTTCTAACTTATGGAATAAAAGATAGTTACATGAATTTATATTAAAATAAATAAATCAAATGATAGTATAATAAAATTAAAAGAAAAAAATATATATATTATATAAATATAAAATTTATCTAATAATTATTAATTATATAATATAATTTTAAAAAATATTTTTTATTATTATTTTATATTAAATAAAATATAAATAAAATGAATGATTATATAGTATACTTATATTTTTAAATATAATAAATTAATCTATTAAATCTATTTGTATATTATTTATTATATTTATATTTTAATCACTAAATACGATTTACATTTTAAATCTTTATAAAAAAAGTTCTTAAACAAAATTATTCCATTAATGTGTTTAAAGCACAATAAATTTAAAATTATTTACATTTTATAAGGAAATACAAGGGCCTTAAATTTCATTTAAGAGTAACATGTATTTCTAAAAAACACATAGAAAAAATTAATAACACATGTAATCATACCTTTAAATTAAATATAACTTTTACAGATCTAATTAATAAAATAGTTAATTTCACTATTATAAAGTGTTAAAAAAAATTGCAAATAATTTTTTATTTTTTAAATGTCCTATATAAAGATTTGTGTTGTGGATGTAATTAGCCAATAGGCTATTTGTGTCAAATTTTCTCAGAATTTTCGTCAACCTCGCCATTTTTCAGGCTTTCGGCAACCAAGGACAAGGTGGCGGGTGGGTTATAACTTCGGTCAGAATTTTCGTTAGCCTCCCAAATTTTTGGCCTTCCGATAACCACGAAAAAGGTGGAAAAGGCAATTGTTGGTTGCTTTGGGAATAAGGTGGTGTTTGTTGGGCTTCATGGATAGAGAAGATTGTGGAAATTAAAAGTTGGTTCATGTCAACATTAATTTTTGTATGCTTTGCATGTACTAGGGATTGTCATAATAACAGTTGTCCTTTAACGCCTCAAGGAGAAAAATGAATGTTTGGGAAATTTTCAATAAGGCATTGTTTGGTGTTGTTCTATTGCTATACCTGATATGAGAGCCATGAGCGATGAGGGTAAGCTTTTGTGAGGGTGCAAGTTGGATTAAGCTTTGTGTAGCTTCTACGAAGGTGAGTGGAGGTTATTTTGTGTTTTTTGCAAGGGTGGATGGTTGGAAATGCAAAACAAAAGTGTCACCTATGATAATATTTTGCCTGTTTTTGTGCAGGGAAGTTGGTGAGAAGATGTGTGTTTGAAGCAAGTGCAAAGAGGTGCATGTGGAGGAAACCCTTGGTGATATTGTTTGATTTGTGGTTGGCGGTTATATTGCTTGATTTTCCATAAGGTATTGTTGATTGTTTCAAATACCTTGTCTAATTTATGGTTCGCGTTTTGTGTGCATGGTTTTGCATGCATTTGATACTGTGATTTTTTGTGGGTTTGTGTTTATGGTTTCCATTATTAATGTATGTTTCGAGGCTTGGAGAAACAAGACAGCCTGGAGAAATTTGGCAGAAAGAGGTTTGTTTTAAACAACCGACAAGAGGTGCATATGCAAAAAAATGTTTTCTATATTGTTTCATTAGATTTTCCATAAGGTGTTGTTGATTGTTGCTAAATATTGTTTGTGAAAATGAGTATTGTTCGGTTTAAGATTCATGTTTTGTGTTTATGGTTTTGCATGGGTTCTTATCTATCATTTTTTGTGTTTTGTGGGTTTCTTCATCTAGTTCGGTATTTAAACCAATATTATTTGTTTTATGGCTTCTGGTTTGTGCTTATGGTTGCAATGGAATAAAATAGTCAATCCTATCCACTTTCTGTTAGCTTTCATTGTGCATTGTCGATTATATTTGTGTTGCTTAAGCTATATTGTTTCATTTTGGAGAAGGCACTTTTGAAAAGTCTTTATTTTTACAATTTTCAAGGAGATTGTGTTGAGAAAGGAGTGTTTTTTGTATGGGTTTGTTACTGTCAACTTTCATAGGGTTTGTGTTTAATGTTTGTGTTTTGTGGCTATGTTTGCAATAGAATTAAATTGTAGAGGATATGGAGTTTTTTTCAATTGTTATTGTATAGCTCAGCCTATATTGTGGCTTTCTGCATGTGGGTGGTTGTAGAAAGTAATGTTGTTTGATTTATGGCTTTCATTTTTTGCTTATGGTTGGAACAAAATAAAATAATTAATGTTGTTGATTCTATGTTTGGTTACATTAGGTATTATTGATTATTGTTGTCTTCCTTAGGCTATATTGGGTATATTTTAATATCAATATATATATGTAACATTAAAATTGTTAAGGTTATGGAGTTTTGGTTGATTCTTATTGTATAGCTTGGGCTATATTGTGGCTTTCTACATGTGGGTGGTCGTTGAAATTAATGTTGTTTGATTTATGGCTTTTGTATTCTGGTTATGGTTGGAACAATATAGCCTAACACAAACAACAATAGTGAACCATCCCTTATGCAAAACAACATGGAGTACATAACATTAACTATTTTACTGCATTCCAACCATTGCCACAAAACAAAATATATGAAGGAAACAATATTGTTATCCACACTCACCCAGATGGAAAAACACACAAAACACTAAAAATCACAGTGACAAATCCATACAAAAACATGTGCACAAAAGTCAAACCATAAATCAAACAATATCATTACAAACAAAGTATATACTCTTTTTCCAACACAAACCTATCAAAAATGCAACAATATACCATAGAACAACACAACCTGTATAACATTAACTATTTCATTGGGTTGAAACCATCACACACAAAAACACAGCTTTCAATAGTGGCTCACATACAAAACCCACAAAACACAGAAATCTCCCAGTAATAGACCAACTCCCTTCACCACAAAAATGTGAACCCTAAATGAATCAATATTGGTTTCAATGGTAACCTAGATGGGGAAATTCACCAAAAACATAGTAGATTAACTATTTTCCATCCATTCACACAAAATGGAAGCCATAAATGAAAAAATATTGCCAACACTCACCCACATGTGAAAACCCACAAAACACAAGAATTGCCTTGATGATGTTGAAAGAAACCCTAGGCGAAATTCTATTATTCACCCTGGTCTCATCAGGCTCATTTACGAGCATTATCAAAATTTACCTGCTTTGCCTAAAACTGTTGATGTTGGGGATTTGGATGATGAGGATACGGAGAGTAGCAGGGAGAACGATCCCCTGGCCCCTCTTGCTTTTGCCCCTGTTGGGTCTAAAACCACTGTTTCCCAATCCTTTTCTTATCAGAATGTCCTTTTGGGTTCTGCTCCACCTTCTTGTCCTTATCCATAGCCCTCGCCTGATTTCCCTATCCTGGGTTTTGCTTCATCATCTTGTCTTAATCCTCAGTCGTCTCCTAGTTTCCCTACCCCGGATTTGGTTTCTGGTTTTAAACGCACCTCGATTATGAAATTGGTCTCATATTCTGGGAATTCTATGGAAATTCATTCTGATAAACCTATGGTCAGTAAAGAGTCGGCCCCTAATGCCCCTGCATCTGGAAGATTTGTGAATGCCCCTAAAAACTCCCCTAATCAGGGCGAAATTAATTTTTCCCTAAATAACCTCAGGCCTGAGGACATTATGAGGGTGGCGGAAAAAAGTATAGATGGCCTTTTCACTATTCTTAAGTGGACCCAGAAGGACGTTTCTGAATTGATTGGTCGTAATAGAGATCTTAGCAATAGAGTCATAGAACTGGAGCAGAAGATAAGCTGGAGTTGTAATGAGAATGAGGGACAAGACACCCCCTTACCGGGGAAAAGACAACAGGTGCAGGAGGAAAGATTGACTAGGTTGGAGTGCAATATGACCAAGATTGGCCAAAATATCAGGGCCACTTTGGAGAATAATCATAAAATTTCCAGGCACAACGCTATTATCATCAATGCTATGGTGGAAAAGTTAGAAAAAAATCAAAAGGGCTCGCTGGTTGTGGACTTGGATGCAGACAGAGGTTGTAGCAGATATGTTGTTGAAGGGATTTCGACTTGAACCTGGGCTAATACTAAGAGGAAGGCCCTTGCTTCTCCACACATGGTTCAAATCCTCAAGCAGGGGCTACAGGATATGAGTGAAGCTGAAAAGGAAGCCGAGGAGTTGATGAACACCTTGGAGTAGTGCTGCTGTGGTCATTTTTGGCTTTTTGGCGGTCCTTTTTTTGGACCCTGTTGTCTCTTTTTGCTGTCGTTTCCTTTTTGGGACAGCTGCCTGTTTGAACGGACTTTTTATGCTCTATCTTTGTTTGTTTTAACTTTGTGGTTTCAGGTCCCTGTAAAACCTATTTTTTCCTTTTCAAAAACTATTTTCCAACCATTCACATAGAACCAAAGCCATAAATGGTTGAAAGTAATGTTGTTTGATTTATGGCTTTCATATTCTGGTTATGGTTGGAACAAAATAAAATAATTAATACTATTGATTCTATGTTTAAGGTTATGGAGTTTTGGTCAATTCTTATTGTATATCCTGGGATATATTGTTGCTTTCTAGATTTGGGTGGTTGTTGAAACCAATGTTGTTTGATTTATGGCTTTCATTTTCTAGTTATGGTTGGAATAGAATAAAATAATTAATGTTGTTGATTCTATGTTTGGTTACATTAGGTTGGTTGGTTTAAGGCTCGTGGTTTGTGGTTATGGTTACAATGGAATAAAATAGTCAATCCTATCCACTTTGTGTTAGCTTCCATTGGGAATTGTCAATTATAGTTGTGTTGCTTAAGCTATATTGTTTCATTTTGGAGAAGGTGTTGTTGAAAAGGCTATATTTTTTCAATTTTTGAGGAGATTGTGTTGAGAAAGGAGTGTCTTTTTTATGGTTTTGTTACAGTTATTTTTCATAGGGTTTGTGTTTAATGTTTGCGTTTTGTGGCTATGTTTGCAACGGAATAAAATTGTAGAGGATATGGAGTTTTTGTCGATTATTATTGTATAGCTCGGCCTATATTGTTGCTTTCTATATGTGGGTGGCTATAGAGAGTAATGTTGTTTGATTTATGGCTTTCATTTTCTAGTTATGGTTGGAATAGAATAAAATAATTAATGTTGTTGATCTTCTATCTTTGGTTACATTAGGTATTATTGATTATTGTTCTCTGCTTTAGGCTATATTGGGTATATTTTAATATTAATATATATATGTAACATTAAAAATGTTTAGGTTATTGAGTTTTGGTCAATTTTTATTGTATAGCTCGAGCTATATTATGGATGTCGATGGTTGTTGAAAGTAATGTTGTTTGATTTATGGCTTTCATATTCTAGTTATGGTTGGAACATAATAAAATAATTAATGTTGTTGATTCTATGTTTAGTTACATTAGGTATTATTCATTATTGTTCTCTTCCTTTGGCTATATTGCGTATATTTTAATATGAATATATATAGGTAAGATTAAAATTGTTAAGGTTATGGAGTTTTGGTTGATTCTTATTGTATACCCTAGGCTATATTGTTGCTTTCTGGATCTAGGTGGTTGTTGAAACCAATGTTGTTTGATTTATGTCTTTCTTTTTTTTGTTATGGTTGGAACAAAATAAAATAAATAATTTTGTTGATTCTATGTCTGGTTACATTAGGTATTGTT
>VDFB02292549.1:0-26528 GCA_007258455.2 Sequoia sempervirens
TTTACTATTCATGCATTCAAGCATTATAAAGCATTTATCATTGTCATTTAACAAGCATAGACCTATCATTTATCTTTGAGCATATCATTATCATTGTGTTATATCATTATTGTTCTTTCATAGTTTTTTACTTTGAAAAGAATCCAACAATGGAGAAAATAAAGATATTAGCTATGATGACTTTGCTTGTTATCTAAATTCTATATTCTAAGTCAAGATTGTCAATTTCATTGTGTGATTGTGAGAGTGTGAGTTTTGCATTGTTGACTTTTGTAATCCATATTTTCATATGACCACATTTTGGCACGCTTGGTTGAACTCACATCAGGCTATTAGATCTTTTATTTAAATTTTTTTCTAAATCTATTTTTCCTATTTATAGTTCTTTTATGCAAAAAGAAAAAATGGAGCTAATTTTTGTAGGTTGAAGGAAAAACCCTAAGATTTCAAAGATTTCATCATATCTTTCAAACAACTATAATTTTTTCTACAAAATATTTACTAAAGGTTGTGGATGATCTCATGATACTCAAATAATGAGAATTGGGTTTATATCATCAATATTTGGTGAGATATTGGGGTAAAATCACAAAGATGAGTTCACTTCTAGTGGAAGTTTTGAAATTAGAAAGAGCCTAAAATTAGGCAAAATGAAAGAAGATCTCGTTATTTAGAAAATGGTATCTCGTTTTGATTCAAGACCTCGAGCTAAAAATGGGATCCTATTTCTTTATAAAAGGGATGGACTATATTATACAAAATGAGATCTTGTTTTATAAAGGCTTAAATTTAAAAAAAAACAAATGAGATCCTATTTAGAAATGGGATCCCATTTCTAAACATTTAAATTTTTGGCCTAGTTTTTTCTATGGGTTTTAGGTAAAAAAAAAGGCTTGGGGAGTTGACCCTTAGATTTGAAACTGTTTTGATTTGCAACTTGAAGGTCATGTCAGTGAACATTAGTAGAAAAGAGTGACTTTGGACATATCTTTGAAGACCTTTTTTGCAATTTTTTTTGATGAATTGTAAATCCATTATAGATGAGATTGTAGATTCTAATATATACTTTTCAATTTTTTTTTTCTATTTTAAATATTTTATTTAAATAGTCCATAGCAAACCTTGGAAATATCAAGGGTTTTTAGTATTTTGATAACTTTTTATTAATTTAAAAAAAAATGAATTATATGTCAACATTCTTTAGAAAATTATTTTCAAATTGAAAATAAAATTAAAAAATGATAATTTTACATCATCTTATGCATGACATACACAACAATTTTTCAAAATAACAAATATAGCTAATAAAAAAATAACAAAAAAAAAATCAAAAAAGAAAATTACAAAAAATTATCATCAACATAATTCTTTAGTGTGTTACAAATATTTTCCCAAAAGGATTTAGAAAAATATGATTATTGAGGTCAAAATATGGATGACATACACATGCATGGTATGGTAAAAGGAAGTGACTTTTAAACAATGTTTTTTAGACATTCCTATTGAAAACAAAGTTGTATCATCTAGGTATTAAAATAAATTACATATTTGGAAACTATACATTGATTACTACATTTAATGATTAGTGACTTCTTTTAAGATTCCATCAATAAGTGCTTCAAATTTTAAGGTCAAATGTGACAAATTTTGAAAATAAGGGAAAATAATCCCACTTCTTGGCCAAAAAGTGAACTCAACTTCTTGCAAACCCGTTGATACTTTAGGGTTTTCCATAAATCTAATTTTTAGGTCATAAATTAGTGAATTTTTCTAAAAAATAAAAATTGGAAATCTCTGAGAAATTTAACAAGGGTCTTTTGTGTATTTTAATTTTTGTGATTAAAATAATGATGAAATTATCGAATAAGAAAAACCTCTAATTTTCAAAGAGTTTATCATATCTTTCAAATCGCTTCAAATGTATCTATGATTATTTTACTAGTTGTCAAGGATCATCTCAAGATGCGAAATTAAACAAATTAGACTCAAATAAGAAATATTTGGTGAGTTATTGCCATTTTATGGTTTTTCATTAATATGGTTTTAAAGTTGCAAATCAATGATTTTCTTGGAAAAAATCATATTTTTAGAAAGATCAAAGAAATTAAATAAGGTTTTGTTGTTTGTATTTTAATTTTTAAGGTCAAACTAGCAACCAAAAATTAGATCTTTAGAAATTAGGGTTTCACCATAAATTTTCTATTTCGGGCACAAATTAAGGAAATTTTTAGATATTTTCACATTTTTGGAAAGCTCTAAAAAATTTAACATGGGTTTATTCTTTGCATTTTTTAGTTTGGAAATAAAAATATTGCAAAATAATCAGATCAAGTTTGACTAGGTGAAAATGAAAAAAATGAACTTATAATCTTGTGATGAGCATATCTTTTCCTAAACATCTTTTTGTTACATTATAACATTATTTTTTGATCTTAAAAAGGGTTTTATTATCATTTCTAAAATCCTAAAGAATCCATTGTTTCTATCATTTTTCCTTAGACTAACTTGTTTTGCATGTTTTCACACATTTTAAATTGGGGTTTAAAATTTACCATTCACTTCTGTGTATCTCAAACATGCAACATGTGTCCATCCAATCAAGTCAAACTCAACAACAATCAACAACAATACATCGAACCAATTTAACCTCAACAATAATACTTCCAACCACCTCAACAACTATACATCCAACCAAGCCAACCCCAACAATATCACATACCCTTAAATCAACATTGACGATAAAATAAACATCAAGAATAATACATTTTTAAAAGTGTACTTGAACATCAACATCTACAAATAACTTAGGATGATAAATTCAAGAGTTAAAACAAATGGTTACAAACATGAAGATGGGTCAAAGTAAAAAGAGCTATACATTGGAACACATATGTCCCTATACTTTTGAAAGTCTTCAAACATGATACCTGTTACAGTCTATTTTCAATAGACATCAACATTTATTAATTTTTTTGGTTAAATGGTGTTTTTTTGGCTTGGATCATTTATCCTTTAAAGGAGGCGTTAATCGTATTGCTTTTATTTAAATTCTTAGTCAAGGGAAAGGTTTTAATAAAAAAAAAAAGTCCCATTTCCTACACCCAAATGGAAAGAAAAATAAAGATTCACGTGCATGCAAGGGAGGGAAAAGGTTTCGAAACCGAAGTTTATACAGTTGGATTCATTTATTTTCTAGGTTGTGTGAACACCTTCTAATAACAATTCAAGGATTTTGTAATGATGGAAAGCTATATTTCAAGAGCCATTTACGCTTGTAAGAGACATTGTGATGAGGAAATGTTTCAGATGTTGAAACTGGCTTTATATCATCATCACTACTGGCAATAAAATTCTACATAGCCTCCATGAAGGGTGCCTTTTATTTCAAAAAAATTATTGCATCTAAGAAGGTGTTTGTATAAAAGGTTTTAAAGGTTTCAAAGTGAAAGGGATGTAGAATTTTCTCAAGTTTATGCAAGAAACAATGACTTGAAGAAATAGTTTTCAATCATCCAAAAATCAGTACAAATACTTTTGATAGGAAATGTACTACTTTAGATAATTATAATTAGAAGTTTACATTGAAAGAAATATTGAAAATGAAAACTTTGAGAATAGTTAGAAATTAATATGTAGATTATTTCTATAAAGAAAGGTCTCTATCAATATATTTTTTTATAATTATTATTTCAATAATCTAATTTTATTATTGTGATAATATAAATACTAATAGTAATAAAATATTATTTGAAGTAATAATTATAATTCAAAAAAATATCTACAACAATAATAATAGCAATAGAAAACAATAAGTTATAAATAATAGTGATAAAAATAACAATTTATGATAACAAATATGGACTATAATCCTTATCATCTTTTTTGAAATGGGCTCTCTTGCTCATTCTTCCACTTGTTTTCTTTCTATTGTAGGGATCCATGCTTCCTCTACATCTTTTGCTAGTGCACCACTAGGCTCTGCTACTTCTATCACTAGAGTATCATCCATTATGGGTGTGCTCCCAATCTCATTAGTTGTTGTATCATGGTTTATCTCTATTTTACTAGTGGACTTCATCTCTAGCAAACTACGGTTCTTCTTCTATTTCTTTTGTAGAAATGGGTGCATATTCTACTACCATTGCTGTTGCACCTTTGTGCTCTACTCTCATTGCTCTGGATTGTTGCATATTTGATTTGGTAAAATATTAGGCTCTTTTACTTTTTCCACTAAAGTTTCATCCATCATGGGTGTGCTCCCTATATCTTCATCTACTAAGTTACATCATTTGTCTTGGTTTCATCTGCTATGTGTGGACTTCCTTTCCTTGGTTCAACCACAAGTTCTTTTCTTGTTTTGTATGGTGCATGATTTGTTGCTATTGTTGTTACACCCTCTATACTGACTTATGTTGCTAATAGACATGGATTCACTCAAGTTGGTGGTTCTGGTGTTACTCACCCATTAAGGAGAAAAACTTTAATCTTGTTCCTTATGCCAAATCATCCTTGGTGGTCGTGTGTGCCCCAAATAAGATAGAAAATGAGGAATTTGAAGAACATAGGGGTCTAGTGTGTAGATTCTCCAATCTATTCATTGGATTTATGTTTTTAGGAGGAAACATCTTCCTTCTTCCTATTCCCAACCTCATTCTCATGTTATTGGTGTTAGGCCAACCCTCTCCTAATTTGGGGTTGTCAAAGTGGGATGCTAGTGGTCCATGCTCTCTTGTTAGTGGTCTTATAAGGTAACTTCGATGTAGTTGTTTCTCTTTCTCTATTGTACTTCTCTATAGTTTCTAGACTACTTGGGCTTGTTTCATCTAGCATATTGGCAACCTTTATAAAGGGTTCAAGACCCTTGTTTCCTACTTACCTTATAAAAAAAGACAATTTTTTTTTTTTAATTATTTAATCATTATTATTGTTAATAGTTCAATTTTAATATTATAAAAACAATGATAATAATAATTAAGTATTTTCTATAATAATATTAAGAATAACAATTGAACAAATAGATTCAATAACAATAACAATTTTTATTTTTTTTAAATGCCTATATTACCATTTATAAAATAGTGTTACATAAATTCAAAAAAAAAAAAAAAAGAGTGGAAAACTCATATCCCTATAGTCCATATAGAATTACATCTTGAAGAATAAAAACATAAAAAAAATAAGCAATCACTAACTGATAAAATTGAGAACACATGGAAAAAAAATTAATAATAATAACAACAATGTTTTATTATATTTATCAAAGTAATAAGATTTGATCATTGATGATAACAATCATAATAAGATAATAATAAAAATGATCCTTTTTTAATCATAATCACTTCAATAATGTAGGATTCCTTTTGCATGGACAATAAATGAAAACGCCAATGGTAATAGAGCATTGGCCATGTGTGACATAGTGAAGGAAGAATTTATTTATAAGTAGATTGAATGATGTCTTCCACACAAAAAATTCACTCTATGACATAATATTTTTTTCTTAAACAACCCATACATACATACATACATACATACATACATACATACATACATACATCTATATATATATATGATAAATAATGTGTAGAAAAATAATAAATTATGAAAAGTGATTACAATTTAGCAATTTATTGATGACAACAATTAAAATAGTAAATAATAAATGATAAGTGATAATGACAACAATAATATGGAATTTCATCTTAATTGTATTTATTCTCACACATTAGTTTTATCTTGAGATTTTTCATTTATTATATTTTTTCAATTTTATAAGGTTTGGGTTTATTTTAAAATATAATAAAATATACTTTACAATATCAATCTTATGAGCTACAAGATAGATCATTTTATTAAGACATTTTTGTAGAGCACAAAGTCATTCACAGGGAGCTTAGATCTAACGTGCATGGAATTTTGTGGTTGTCATGTAGTTGTAGAGAGTTTATAATATATCTACACCATCATGTACAATATTTTAGGTAGAGAAATTATCACTTTAGACAATTGTATCTAAAAGTATAATCCAAAAGACAACTATTTTTCTATAATTTTGATATAAAAACGTTCCAATAAAAAACAAGAATAATTATTTTTATTAATATTTTGAAAAAAAACTATTAATATAAAGATGTCTTGAAAATGATAAATTTAACAATAATAAAAAATTAATATAAAAATACTTTTCATAAAGAAACGTCACTATTAATATAATTTATATTACCATTGTCAATAATAATCTAACTTTTATTATTATAAGAACGACAATTATAATAAAATAAAACCATTATTATTAGTAATGATTACGATTCAACAATTTATTGATAGTAATAATAATAAATAATAATAATAAAATGGAAAATACTGATAACAATAACAATTTATTATTATTCAGATTTGATGATTGATGATAACAATGATCTTCACATGAACGACAATCGAATATGACAATTTAGGAATCTCACCCTATGGCACGTCCTTTTTTATTATTATTATTAAGCAACCCTAATACATTTAATTGGTACCTAGAAAGTGGAAACTCTATCCTCACCGTGGAAATTACGTTCAAGACGAGAGCAATTAAAGAGTACGAAAGTGAAATGCAACGGTGGTTAAGAAAAGTTTGAAGAAGTCTAGTCTTCGATGCCTACCTAAGGTAATTTTGAATAACTACAATCTGGAAAAAGTTAATCATTATTTGTTCTTATTCTCACAAGTAAGCTAGTTTTATATTACTTTATATTTTATTAGTTTTCATATTTTACATTTATTTATGTTTTTCAATTTTATAATATTTAGGTTTGTTTATAAATATTCTAAAATGAATTTAAAATTCAAACTTTTTTATTTTTATTTTTTTAATTATTGGTTATGAGTTGATTTAGTATGTATGTATACAATTATTTGTTATGTTATGTGATATTTAAAGATATTCATTTGTACATTTAAATATATTCAAGAGCATTCCAAATCATTATAATATTCTAAGTAATTAGAAGGAGAATTCATAAGAATTATTTCATTTAGATGATTGAAGGGAAATTAAATCTTGTAATAGAATCATCTATAATATTGCACATTTAATTTTGTTATGTTTCAACATTTGTTAAATACCATAACACTAGTTACTGAATGGGGTCAATAAAGGAGACTTTAGGTTCAAAATTTAATTGCTTTCTTAAGGTATTTTAAATGTTGGTAGTTCATACACACTAATGAACAACAAGTAGTAGATAAGTAGGAGGTACTTTCCATATTGTGTCAAATTATGATATTGCAATAAGGATTTAATCATGTAGGTTTTTGAGTCAAACTCATTGACCCATGTTTCAAGAGTAGTGGTTCACAAGAACCCATCTATCATGATAATGAATGGTCCATTTAACACTTGTTGCATCTAGGTAATTCTTACAAAGGTGAAACATTGGGCCTTCCCAAGAGGTCACCCATCCTAGTACTACTCTAACTCAAGCATGATTAACCATGAATTTTCCCTAAGGTTAAGCCCACTTAGCTTGTAACCCCCTTTGCAAAACCTTTAACAAATGTTGTGCCTTATGAACCATTCATTATAGAGCCCCTTTAGCTCATCAATTGATAAGTAGGAAGTATTGTAATGCCCTACCACGCAACCCTAGAGGAAGTTGCAATTCACTACTTAAACGTACCAATTTTATTTTTTGTTTAAGTACAAATAACATGTAAGGTGAATACATATTTCCAACAACCTCTAAGGCCACGAGACAAAGATTACTTAAAATCCCAACATCAAATAACATTAGCATAAACTGAAACATTATGCACTTAAGGAAATGAGACAACATACATTGCATGCAAGATAAATTACAACAAGGATATTAAATACCTCAAGATTCCAATTTAACATTTTAACAATAAGGTTACATGACTCATTCCCCGAATGAGGTAAATCCAACCAAAAGATTACATATTACAAACTCCACCTCGATAACAACTGAGGGGTAGTAAAATACAATAAGAACTGAGAGAACAAGGCATGAGAAGAACTGATTCCCACGAGCTCTCCAACTGGAAATCACGAACACACGAACAAGAAGAAGAACCAACGGAAAGATGCACGCCACCCGACCACGTGGAACCCAAAGGCCCCACTCCCTCTGTGCTAGGAGATAGTAACAAGGATTTCCTAGACAAGACCATCTACCACTAGACACATGCTAACACATGAACTGAACTGAGACCAGAACATAAACCACATCACTTAATATCAATGATTACAATGCTTCCAGGGTACAAAATCGAGTACAATCACTGCACAAAATAAACCAACGGTACAACACCATACTGACTGCTGTCATAGGAGGAGTATCATCGCAAAGGTTGCATGGGATCTCCTGGCTAGTCTTCCTAGGTTCTGGCCCCCCTCTAGGGATATCCTGGAAACCTCAACCGACTCCTGGCCCCACATGCACACCAGAGCGGAATCGATTATCTCTCGTAAAGACGAGATAACGATCTTGCCATTCCAGGCCTTCCCGACTCATCTCAAGTCTCGTACAATCCCTTGAGCCAATGAGCGAGGCTAAATTATCTTATTAATGTTCAAAGCTACTCTCTCCCTAGTAAGTTAATTTAATTTTCACTTAATTAACTGACTTTCACACGAGTTATCCTGGTACCACTTTGGGCCCGGCGCTCGTTGAAAGCCACTCCCCTATCGACAACACAAAACTCAACCACATGCCAAGGGTAGAAAATTCACTAACACTTAACTCAAATAATCAAACACCTCAACAGGTAACACATCACTACGGATGTCCAAAACTGAAACCAAAGCGTGCACTACCCAAGGCTAACACAAGGTTGACTAACATAATGAAACCCACATAACAACTGATAACTCGACTCAACCAAGAATCACAAGGTCACACAACCCGTTCAAAGAACCAGGTAACCACTTAAGCTTAACTCACACTTGATCCAAGATAGCCAAAGCAAAACATAAGAGACAACATCATCTCAAGAAAACACTGCTGTAAGACTTACATGATCAACAAGAACGACTAAAGCCAACAATCATATAAACTCACGTAAACCACCCATAACAAATAAATGAACCCATATCTGGAAGATTCACAAACATTCACTTTCATTTCACAACATCGACGGCGTATAATTAAGCACTGAAACATTTCAGACCAATAGGTAAACTAATGTTCGGATTTCCTAAATTCATTCAATCATAGATTTCATGACTTGCATCTATCCAAACAATTGATCCCATTTCTTTTCATGACATTGAGACATTTAAAGAACAGTTCATTTACTCTAAATCTCATAACCATATTCATAATCAAAACATGTTAATAATGCAGTTATCTGGTTATAATTTAAATCAACCGTTCACCCTAAGTTTCATGATCACATACCATAGATAGATCACTTGATTAATAAATCATTTAGGTTAATTAATGAGTTCGTCTTTTACTTTCAGTTCTGCAATCATATTATATAACTAAACATCTAGCAAAATAAACAAGGCATGTCTTTAATAACCATTTAAGTAATAGCTCAAAATCACTTCTTTGAAAATTACGACAATATACTAAAATATCAATTTCCGTGATTATAATAATCACATGATAATCTAGAAGATTCTAGTTTAACATTTAACATTATCTAAATATACCAAATAAAACAATATTTTATTTGCAAAAGAATCAATTAAATAACTTTAAGTTTAAACTCCCATTGAATAAAATACATCAAATAATATATATGTACATTTCCCAATTAATTCATAATTTAAAATTCTCATGATTAACAAACATATATTTTGAACTAATACCAAATTTCATTTAAATTAATTATATATTAAATATGTTATATTTTATATAATATATAATATTAATTATTATAAATATTATATAAAATATAATATAAAAAATAATATTCATTAAAACTTAAATTGAAATAATAAAAAAAACTTTTTCGAATTTAAACTTTCATAGGGAATAGGCCGAGCTCCAAAAGTACAACTCGGCCTCACGTACGTGGTTGTAGCAAACTATTATTAATCAGCCTCGTATGCAGTACAGGTTACATTACTACCGCTTCACATGTGACGGCTGGTGTTTATGACATTGCTTCATGGGCATGGCTGTGTTCATTGATACCATGCCTCTGTATGTCATGGCAATGGGCAGGGGTTGACTCTCCCTAACCACCCCAAAATTAAAAAAAAAAAATAATAAATAATTTCCTTTTTCCAAATAAAAAAAACCAGAGGTATCTGGTTTAACCCAACATTTTTAAAAACTCCTAAAATAACAAATATATTATATATATTTGTGGGTATTCCATATATTAATATATATGGTTGTATTCACCAATATATATACCCAAAACTTGATTTCATGCCTAAATAGCAAAAATAATCCCAACCCAAATCAAGAAATAGAACTTATTTCAAAATAAGCAAATGGGTTTACAAAAACTAGATCAACAATGGAGTTTTCTTTGATTTTTCTCCCTATTTCTTGGTGCAAAATCTTTGTTTAGATTCCATTCCCAAATCCATTTATAATTTTGCAAATTGATAAGCTTTTCCATGAATCTTTATTGAATCTAAAACTATGTTTTAATCTTTCAAATGAGCAAGAAGAGGAAGGGAGAAAAAGGTAGAACCTTATGTTTTCTCCAAAGTTTGCAAGCTTCCACCATGGAGATTTTCAAGCACTCCTTCAACTCCACCATCTTAGCCTCCTCCAAGCCTCTCCACCCAACATTCCAAAACCAAGAATTCCATGGAGAGGATTGAAAGAAAACCCTAAATAAAATATATCCTTTTTTCCAAACTCCCCAAATTCACATTCAAATTCAATTTCTAATTCAAATTCTAATTCTAATTAAATTCAAAATGCAAATGCAACTCACTTTCAAATTCACACTAAATTCAATTTCAAATTCCTATTCAACTCTTCAAAAATATCTTTCCCCAAAATAGTCAACTATTTCAGAAAATATCCTTTTTACCCCAAAGTCTTGCATAAGAAAACATTGAATTTTTTAATAACTTTAACCCATTTTCTAATTCCAATTTGAATTCAAAATATTCTAGCATTTTATTTTCAACAAAAGAATTAAATCTTTTACACTTTTAATTCATAGGGATAATTTAATTAATTCACACAATTAATTCAAATTATCAATAAAATAAATCTAATTCAATAATTAGATTATTTTATTAATTCAATTAAATTAATTAATTAATCACTAATTTTCCAACATCTCAATAAGACAAAACATTCATCATTTATAATTTCCAAAAGCTATTTAATCACTTTTAGCTTGCAACTAAACACATTTAATCATTAATTAGACTACGCAAGTCATTTAATAAACTTTAAACTTGAAATCAAATAAACACTCAAAGGAACTGACCAAGTTAAAACAACTGACCCCGACGACAAACCAACAACATGCCATGACTAGGGTGACGACCTGGTTCGGAAACCCTAGCTACTATCTCCCAATTAATTTCCGTTGGTCAATGGACACGCTCAGACCTGGAAACCAGGTGGAGTCGATGTCATGTACCTGCCAACCTGCAACAAAGAGCATGTCAAATGTGCATATATACATAATATGATCAATCACACCGTGAAGAGGAAATCTCAGAATTGTAGGGCACTCACAAGCGAGTGATACAACCCCATCCCCTTCACCAATACAATCTCACTAACTGACAAAGTTAACATTATTAACATAATCAAAGCATAAAGCATCATTAATTCACATGTTAACATGATTGAAGCATAACATAGGGAAACACTGCCTGATTATCAGAGCACAAAAAGGAGGGGTGTTATGTATTTTCATAAAGATGTCAAATTATGATATTTTTATTATGATTTAATCGTGTAGTTTCTCAAGTCAAACTCATTGACCCATGTTTCATGAATAGTGGTTCACAAGAACCCATCTCTCATGATAATGAATGCTCTACTTAACACTCATTGCATCTAGGTGATGCCCACAAAGGTGAAGAATGGGGCCTTTCTTGGAGGTCACCCATCCTAGTAGTACTCCAACTAAAGTGCACATGTAGTTTTTTAATTCAAGATCATTGACCCATACTTTATGAGTAGTGGTTCACAAGAACACATCTCCCATTATAATGAATGGTTCACTTAACACTTATTGCATCTAAGTGATGCTCATGTAGGTGAAGCATTAGGCCTTCCTGGGAGGTCACCCACCCTAGTACTACTCCAACTCAAATGCATTTAACCATGGAGTTTCCCCCAAGATTAAGCCCACTTAGCTTGCGACCCAATTTGCAAAACCTTCAACAAGTGTTGCACCTTATGAATCATTCATCTTAGAGCCCCTTTAGCTCATCAATTGATAAGTAGGAGGCATTTTTCACAACACATCAAATTATGATACTGCTATCAAGATTCAATTGTGCAATTTTTCAAATCAAACTCATTGACCCATGTTTCATGAGTACTAGTTCACAAGAAACCATTTCCCATGATAATGAATGGTCCACTCAACACTTATTGCATCTAAGTGATGCTCACAGAGGTGAAGCATTGGGAATTCTCTAGTCCAACTCAAGTGCACATATCCATGGAGTCTTCCACCTTAGCTTGTGACCTTATTTACAAAACCTTCAACAAGTATTGTAGTTGAAAAAAATTATAAAAATAAATAACATATCACATCAATCATGTGACTTAAATGATAGATTTTTGTATCAAGATATTTTTTTAGAGTACAATGTTAATCACATGGAGCTTAGATCTTGCTTGTGTGGAATTTTATGACTATCATATCTCCCAAACAATAAGCATTTTGGAAATATAATATTTTAAGAATTAACAACCTAGGTTTGTGCTAAATCAATATTTATCCTCCATCATAGTTCTCAAACTACACCATTACACTATTGCAATCTTGAAAAAGTTTATCATTATTTGTACTTATTTTCACACTTAAGGTAGTTTTATACTACTTTATATTCTTTCTGGTTTCAAGATTGTACATTTATTATGTTGTTCAATATTGAGGTCTTTTTTTAATATTATAAAATAGATCTTAAATTCAAAATTGTTAACTCTTAATGTGCTAAGAGCTATGGGAGCTAACAATCGAATGTGGGAAGTTGCGGTGACTGGGGTTCCTCCTAGTTTGAGATGTGAGGGAAGGAATTCACAGAACTACTTGGTGAGACTCCAAAAAAATAGACTTTATTAGTGAAGGCATGAGGAGAGGAAGTACTGAAATGACATTAGAAGATCTAAAATGAGAAGGAGCTGAGGGGAAAATCCCCTAATAGGATGACTGCAAGGCTGTGGGAGGAAATTCCAACCAAGCTGGCCGGGCTGTAAAGGAGGGCTACTCAGAGTTTCTCATCTCAGAGATGTAGGCTGGGTGATAAGGGGTCCAAAGTAAACCAGGTTGGGGGCGCCAAAGCTATTATAGGACGGGATAGCCACAAGGATTGTGCAAAATAGACGTCAGAGAAATGTGTTGGGGGTTTTGCTTTTGAAAATGGAGGCCAGAGTTTTCAGAGCAATGCTTTGCAGGGAGTTCCTAGGGTTTCTAATCCAAACGGAGGAAATGTCAATGGGAGTATAGGACGGGATAGCCAAAAGGATCCTACAAAGACACCAGTGCATTGTGGTGGAGAGTTCGTCATTGAAGATGGAGGACAGTTTCAGATGTTGCAAGGCAATGCCTTGCCTAGTGAAGTTAGAGCTTCCAAGGACTAGAAAAAGTCGAGGCTTGAGGAAAAAAAATTGGGGCACAATAGGATAGCTACAAACTCAAGCAGAAGACTCGTTGGGGGAAATGGAGGGGACCTTGCTACCCCTTGCTTGTTCTAATTCAATCACCTTGTAAATAGATGGTAAGCTGGAGAAAGAAGTGGCCTTCAATGAAAAAGTATTTTCTGGGCTGGGCCTAATTGGGAGTTCAGGGTTTTTTGGCCAAGCTTGCCTTATCTCCACAAATGGATCTCAAACTTCTGGAAGCCCTTGTTGGAAGGGTATGTTCAAATTTATCCAATGGCCAAAGGCTTCTTTATTGTTGTTTTTGAAAAAGAACAAGATAGAAATAAGATCTTTGTGATTATCATTGGGATTGGGAAGAGAAACATGTGTTAATGTTAAATCCATGGCATACGGCTTTTAACCCAGCCACAAAAGTTTTTGACAGGGTTCCCCTTTGGGTGACACTTCCTAACCTCCCCCTATAGTTATGGTTTGATGCATGCTTGGAGGCTATAGGGAACTCTTTAGGAAACTTTGCAATGGTGAACGAAAATTATTCTAATCTTCTGCACTCGACTTATGCCCAGATTTTGGTAGAAATGAAGGTGTCCAGGGTAACCCCGAAGGATATTTGGTTAAAATCTTCAAAGGGTTGTTGGGTACAACCCCTGGACTATGAAGGGGTGCCCTTTAGGTGTAAAATTTTCCATCAAACGGGGCACTTGGCCGTAGAGTGTGCCAAACACAGACCTAACAAAGTTGCTTCTTGGTGGAAAGATGCATCCACCCAACACTAAATTGTGGAGAAACAGGAGGTGAATCAAGAGAGCTCTCAGTTGAAAGACTCTGAGGAGGAGAGTCAGGCATTGGAGGAGCCAAAGCAGGTTGAGAAGTCACTGTTGCAAGAGGCTCAAAGGAAGGAGCAACAACAGGCTCAGACGACCCCAACTCAAGAAGGGAATTTGACTGTAGCCAAGGAAACAACCTTCAAAACTAGGGCTGCAACACCAGAAGTTAGGGAAAAGAAGAGTGGTGTGAGGCCTCAGTCAAAGAATGTTGAAAAACGGAAGGCTAAAGATCAGCATCAGCGAGATATTCATGGGATTGGAGCTTGGAGGAGTCCTCGGGCTTCATCTTTGGACTGGCAGAAGGATGTTGCAAGGGTAGAGGATGGGTGGAAAATGGTCATAGGGAAGAAAGCAAAGAAGGAGAAGAAGAAAGATTTTGCAATGGTCCTGCGATCCCAGACTAAAGGAAGACTAAAGCAAGCCTCAAACTTTTGATTTGTTAAAAGGTCTTAGGGATTTTAAATTTAAGCTTAAAAGTTAGTTGTAATCTTTGTATGGGATGGTTTAAATCTGGATTTGGGGGTATCTCTTTGGATCTTTTTGTAGGACTTGGTGGGGCTTAGTAGAGTTTTTCTTTGGAGTTGTATTGGAATTAACTTTGTAATATGTTCTTTTCAAATTTCAATAAAATAAACCTTATTACCAACCAAAAAATAAATTATTAATTCTTAATTTTTATTCTATTTGTTATTATTATGAGTTGATTTGAAGCATGTATGTATGCCAATTATTTATGGTATGTGATATTTAAAGATTTATTTGTACATTCTTAACATATTTAGGAGCATTCTAAATCATTATAATATCCTAAGTAATTTATAGGAATAATTTTAGTAGACATCTAAAAATGTTAATCTATTTTCATCCTATCATTTCATTATTATTCTTATCATTTATTCTATCTATATTAATTAAATAATTTTTAATTATTTAATTATCTTAATCTTTTATAATATCTATATTAATTAAATAATTTTTAATTATTTAACTAATTAATCTCTTTATCATTTTCCCAACAAAATTAATGAAAATTAAAATTAAAATTATATTTACTCCTCTATAATTAAATAATTTTACAAATTATTTAATTAGCTAATTCTTTTTAAATAAATTAAAATAATTTATTTAAATTAATATTTTCTTATAAAATAAATAAATTAATATTTATTAATTTCTCCAAGCTATTATTTGAATTAAATAAATTTTATTTATTCAGTTCCCTCCTTCAAAATTCCAAATTTGGGTCTTACCCTATCTTGAATTTTCCTATCGATTGATCTTACAAATCAATCTCTGTCATTGATCAAATGTCAAGTGAAGCATATAACTAAGAAGATTCCATTTTATTCAAACCCCCTAACACTTTTATGATCAAGACCTCCCTACCACTCTAATCACTATAGAACTATCAAGCATTCAAGCATTCAAGCAAATTATCAAGGATGTTATCAAGGTCATTATCAAGAGTGCATTACTATTCATGTATTCAAGCATTATCAACCATTTGTCATTGTCATTTAACAAGCATAGACCTGTCATTTATCTTTGAGAATATCATTATCATTACCTCATCATTATTGTTCTTTCATAGTTTTTTACATTGAAAAGAAACCAACAATGGAGCAAATCAAGACCTTAGGTATGATGAATTTGCTTGTTATCTAAATTCTATATTCTGAGCCAACATTGTCAACTACTTTGTGTGATTGTGAGAGTGTGAGTTTTATAATGTTAAATTTTTATGATCCATATTTTCATATATCCACATTTTGGCACACCTAGTTGAACCCACATCCCTATTAGATCTTTTTTGAAGTTTTAGCTAACCCTAGCTCTTTTACGCAAAAAAAAAAAGTGAGCTAATTTTTGTAGGTTGAACGAAAAACCCTAAGATTTCAAAGATTTCATCATATCTTTCAAAAAACTACAATTTTTTCTACAAATATTTTACTGAAGGTTCAAGTGGATGATCTCAAGATGCTCCAATAATGAAAATTGAGTTTATATCATCATTATTTGGTGAGATATTGCAGTAAAAGCACAAAGATGAGTCCAATTCTAGTTATTTAGCTAATGGGATCTCATTTCGCTTCAGAGCCTCAAGCCAAAAATGGGATCCCATTTTTAAAGGCTTAAAATTAAAAGAAAAACAAACAAGATACTATTTAGAAATGGGTTCTCATTTCAAAATGGGATCCCATTTCATAAAGGCTTAAATTTTTTAAAAAACCAAATAGGATCCCATTTCTAAAAATTTAAACTTTTGGCTTTGATTTTGCTATGGGTTTTGGGTAAGAAAAAAGGCTTGGGGAGCCGACCCTGAGCTTTGGGCCTACAACTTGAAGGTCATGTTAGTGTTAGTAGATAAGAGTAACTTTGGACATATCTCTAAAGACCTTTTTGTAGAATTTTTTGACGAAATCAAAACCCATTATAGATGAAACTTTGTAGATTCCAAATATGTAATTTAGATTATTTCTTCTATTTTTCAAATATATTTTATGAAACTACTCCATATGTAAACTTAAAATATTAGGGGATTTTAGTATTTTAATAACTTTTTATTTAAATATATATATTTTAAAACGAATTATATGTCAACATTTTTCAAACAATTATTTTTAATTTGAAAAAAAAGGATAAGTTTAGGTCATCTTATGTGTGACGTACGTGATGATTTTTTTAAATAACAAATATGGCCAATAAAAGATTAAAAAAAATATATTCAAAAAAATATTACAAAAAGATATCATCAACATTCTTTAGCGTGTTAAAAATCTTCTCCCAAAAGGATTTAGAAAACTACAATTATTTTGGTCAAAATATGGATGGCATACACATGCATGGGATGGTAAAAAAAGTGACTTTTAAATAATGACTTTTAGACATTTCTATTCAAAATCAATTTGCATCATCTGGATATTACAATAAATTACATATTTGGAAACTAGACTCTAAATACTACATTTTATGATTAGTGACCTTTTTTAAGATTCCATCTCTAAGCTCTTCAAATTTTAAGGTCAAATGTGACAAATTCTAAAAATCAAGGAAAATACTTCCATTTTTTGGTCAAAAAGTGGACTCAATTTCTTCCACACACCCATTGGCATTTTAGAGTTTCATAGATCTATTTTTTAGGTCACAAATTAGTGAATTTTCAAAAAGAATTATATTTTTGGAAATCTCTTAGAATGTAAACAAGGTTTATTTTTGTATTTTATTTTTTTGGATTAAAATAATGATGAAATTATCAAATAAGAAAACCCCTAATTTTCTAATCTTAGTTTATCATATCTTTCAAATGGCTAGAAATGTATCTACAATTTTTTTACTAGATATTGGGGATCATCTCGGGTTGAAAAATTAAACAAATTAGACTTAGATAAGAAATATTTGGTGAGTTATTGTCATTTTACAGTTTTTCATAAATATGGTTTTAAAGTTGTAAATTAATTATTTTCTTGAAAAAATTCATATATTTAAAAAGATCAAAGAAATTAAAGAGGGTTTTGCTCTTTGTATTTTAATTTTTGAGGTCAAACAAGCAACAAAAATGAGATCTTTAGAAATTAGGGTTACAACATAAATTTTCTATTTAGGGCACAAATTAATGAATTTTTCAAATATTTTTACATTTTTTAGAAATATCTCAAAATTTTATAATGAGTTTATTCTTTGCATTTTTCATGATGGGACTAAAAATATTGTAAAATAATCAGATCAAGTTTGACTAGGTGAAAATGAAAAAAAAATGAAATTACAATGTTGTGATGAGCACATCTTTTCCTAAACATATTTTTTGCTACATTATAAAATTAATTTTTGATCTTTTTGAAATCCTATAGAATCCATTGGTTCTATCATTTTTCCTTAGAATATCTTTTTTTGCATGTTTTCACACATTTGAGGCTTTTTACGCATACTAGTATAATAGAACCTTGTCAGAATATGTGAGGAAATAACCACAAAGCATTTTAGTCTTCATGAAAGAAAGCGTTAGATGGCCTTTAAATTGCATATGATATTTTGATTATGCCAAATGGAACCCCAATCACATAGAAGGAACTTAATTGCCCCAATCATATTTCCAAGACAAATTGCAAACATAAATCAAAGAGAAAAAGGTCATGATCCATCATCACTCCTCTCATCACTTGTGAACTTCCTTAAGGTGCATAGCAACATGAACAAAGAAAAATAAAATAAAAAGATAAGGCTAACTAGACTAATTGATTCAACAACCATTTAGATCCTCTTACCAATCAATGAGTTTTTAGTGATAGGATTGTAAGGATGATGCTTGGTTTCATGAAATGAAGCATGTCGTATAAGATATCGAGTTTGGTTTTCATGATGTAACTTCCTGTTTAAGAAAATTGATAGGATTGTGTCTAGTTTTAGGGCTGATATACCTTGTATAAGATGCTTGGTCTAGTTTTGAGGATGCAACAACCTGCATAAGACAAAATGCTAGATGATAAGGATAACTTATTATGATTGGGCAATTGATTGGTGATAATTAGGGACTAGTTGGATAGATGGTTTATTGTTTCATGATTTGTTAAGCTCAATTCTCTATAGGATATCCTATTTATGTCTAATCAAAGAGTCAACCTTAGCAATAGATAATTTATTATGGAACATAGATGATGATGGAAGAGAACTAAGGGACAAACCTAGGCCTTAGGGGCTCATTGATGATAGCCTTGCCTACGTAAATGTGGAGAGGCAACATTCTTTGATTATTTGAGTGAACACATACTTGCTAACCAATAATGTTTTTAAATTTTTTGATATTTTATGACTGTTTTTATGTACTTTTTGAATTTTTTTATTTTTTTGGAATTCTCAAGGAATATTTGAATGCTTTTAGAGTTCTCAAGGATTATATGGATTTTTTTGGATTTTTCAAGGATTATTTATATTTTTTTAAACTTTTGAAATGCTTTGATAATGTATTTTGATACCATGTCTAAGATTTCATATGAAAATCTACGTCAAAGATTTTCCCCTAGTGAAGTACATGGCCATTCATTATGGATGAAATTGATGGAAAAATTCTATTATGAATGGGTATGGAAAGCGCTTAAATGCAACTATTCACAAGCCATGAGAAGGTGAAAGTTTTATTATAGATTGATGGAAAACTAGATTTTTTATGAAAGGTGAGGTTTTTCTTGGAACATGGGAGGAGTGGAAGATTAGATAGAATAATGGTAGATAATGGAGCAAAGACTAACTACACATGGCACTTGTTTGCCAAAATTTTCACCATGGTATTATCAAAGCACCACCAAAGTGGTTTCAATATTGATGGATTTATTATTTACTATTTTTATACTTCTATACTATTATTATTTTATTGCCACATGAGACCTATTTGCCGGTTTTCATCAAGGTGATTCTTTTTTGTTTTTATTTTTTTTACTTTTTTTCTTTTTTTTGATTTTTGATTTTTTGTGGTCTCTCAAAGACTATGTATAGTACCTACAAAGGTGCATATTGATAGGTCTACTAGTGGTTCACCTTCAGAGTAGAAAGCTGGATAAGAATCAGATCCATATATTGCGCTTATGATATAAGGACCCAAGTTAGGCTCAAAATTTCTAGGCTTCTCTCTATCCAATTGATTCTTGATTCTCTTTAAGACCAAGTCACCAATGTTAAAATGTCTAACCCAAACTCCTTTTATAGCAATGATGGAGACAATTTTGATAAGCTTGTTGATGGACCAATATGTCTCTTCATCATCTCCTCATGCAACTTGGATCCTTGGTAATCTTCATAGTCAATGAACTACTACTTGGATACTCTCAAGGATGGAAAATTGACCTTGATAGGAAGAATGGATTTAGAGCCAAATATGGGGGAGTACATAGTGGCTCTAGTGGGAGTGTGAATGTTGGTTCATTAAGCCCATAAGGCTAAGTTAAGTTGGATGTACAAACCATGACTAGCATCATTGATGGTCTTCTTAGAATTTTGATAATGGTTTTGTGTATGCCTTGGCTTGACCATTATCCTAGGGGTAATATGGAGTGGAAATATAGTGTTGGATATGGATTTTCTCACATAATTCATGAACATCCTAAGTTTTGAAGGGATGACCACTATCTATAACAATAGATTAGTGAACACCATATCGTCATATAATTTAATTAAGGATGAACTTGGCTATTTTATTACTAGTAATATAATTCATTGTGATGGATTCAATCCATTTTGTAAAGTATTAAGTCCTAGTGAGAATGAATTTATGGCCACTGGTGGATGTAGGGTGAACCTTTCCAACAAGGTTGAGTACCCATTGAGAGAAATTCCACAATGATGTAACTGGATGAAGTTCTTATGTAGGTGCATGTACAAGATCTCCATGTCTCTAAAATTGTCACAATTTATTAATAAAATGATATGTTTTGTGTTCCATAGTAGGCCAATAATAACCAATTCACATGATCTTTTTCGGCAAGGTAGGACCACTAGAGTGAGTTCTACATATACTATCATGTACCTCATGTAAATCTATTGTCACTTCATCTAGGTTGAGACATCTAAGGAGGGTATTGTTTAGGCTACTGTAGACACTAAAAATTGACCACTTTCATTTGGTCAATTTACCCCTAAGTCAACCAATTTTATATCTTCTACATTATTTAAATAATACCCTATTATTTAATTAATACTCATTATCCCTTATCTCTTCATCCTAATCTATTTCTTCTATAATCTTTAAATACTAGCCTAAAGTAAATAATTACCTTTATTTATTTACGCATATTCTTTATGCTTCTCCTTAAAGAATTAAATAAATAACACATTTATTTAATTCCTCACATGTCCCATCTTGTATAATCCACTCCTAACCTTAACCCTATTGCTTAATCCTTGATTAAGGATGTGAAAATTCCTAATAATTAATTAGGGAGGTGTCACATCCTCCAAAAAATGCAAGTGGGCTCCTAATTTCTCTTAGTCATATAAACTTCCTATAATTATCCATTAATTAGTCTAGTCTAACCCATGGTCAACCCCCTAATAAATACTAGCCACATACTAATGGAATTTTTAATTCCATTTTATTCCTCCAACACCCCTAATGGAATTTTTAATTCCATTTTACAATCTGCATGTCCTTCCCAATGGAATTTTAAATTCCATTGATTCATCCATGGTTTTTAGAGGAATTCTTAATTCCTCTTCCCTTTCCCTAAGGAATATTAAATTCCTTTTTATTCTCCCCATGTCCCTAAGGAATTTTTAATTCCTTTTATCCTTCCCATGCACATTAAAAAATCAATTTTTAATTATTTTGGTCAAACCTTGATCTCAACCCTTGATCTCTTGTCCTCTTTCAATCTCCATTGTCCATTCCCTTCCCCCCTTTGCTAATGACTAACACTTAGTAAATTTTGCATTCCAACTCATTCAACCAACACTCATTTTTCTATACCACATTCATCTCAATCTCTCAATCACACACCACCATCTTGTATCCATAGCCAAATACTTGCATCCTTGCCATTCGATGATCCAAATCAAGCAAAACAAGTTGTTATGTCATCAAAATAGAACCATAGCCACTCTACGGACACAAAAAAAGTATCCCTTTGTCCTTTCTTGTTTTGAGAATAATTGATGATAAATTGGACTTAATGAGGCCTTGATTTGGTGTTGTGAGGTGTTTTACACATCCACACTAGGTCTTAGACCCTTGCAAATAGAATAAATTACATTTAACGATGTCCTGTAAAGGTGTTGTAAAGGACTTTCACACCTCTCTAGACTTAATGGACCTATCTTTCCCATAATTCAACATTATATAATGTCCTTAATAAAATTTTCACATTAATCTAGAAGGCTAATTGTGTGTGTGTGAAATGTGGAAAGTTAGTAAATCAACACAAACCTTAATGAAATGAATTATATCAAAGGTTCAAAGCAAAGAAGATACTCTAAATTGTAATAAAACAAATCTTTTAAGAACATCCAATTGTCCTCTATTCTTAAATATTACTTTAACCATTTAGCCCTCAGATTTCTATGTGCACAAAGGCTATTAGAATGACACTTAAGAAATGACATTAGTATTCAACATGCAAGCCAATTAAATTCCTACATGAGACTATATGATAAAAATGATGATGGATACTATGATGAATGGATGATTATGCTAGATTATTTGAGGTAGATACTATGAGTATTGAGATGGGATGATTCTACATATGCTGAAATGCTAACTATGAAAATGCTAATCTAAAATGCAACTATGATGCAAGGATGATGACATAAAATGCAATATGAAGCAAAGTATTACTCTAAGATCTAACTATGATGCAAAACATGGTACAAAATGTAACTATAAGTTTCCAAAGTGCTCCCAAGCTCAAACTATATTTTTGTTATGATAACTCTGTAGTGTCCATCCATTTTAGGTTTTCTCGGCATCCAAGTAAGTTGATTGATATGTGGTCATTTCGTTCATTGTTAAAAGTGTTATGGTATTTTTCATGGTTTAATGATTTCGGGGTAAAAATAATATTTTAATGGTTTGCGTGATTCATTAATTTTATTAAGATTGAGCATGAAATAATTTAAATAAAAATTAGAATTAAAATAATGATTATTAAGCCAATGTTAGAAATTATTTTTGCGTATGGATTTTATTAAATAAATAAAGTAACATGTGATTGAACATCTCATATGGGAAGTAACGTAAATTTAAATAAAGCTATAAGAAAAGTTTATAACTAAAAATGAAATAGAAAAAGATAGAGATAAGATTTACAAACTGAAGTAAAAAAAGGCAAGAAAAGATAATTGTTTTAATATAATTCTAAATAAATTTTGAAGATAAGTTTTAAAACTGAACTAGAAGGGGATAAATATGAATTTTAAAGCAAGTAAAGAGGAGTTATGATTAGGAATGGATTATAAAATCAAAAAGAACTCAAAAGGACGAATGCATGTTCCTGCTTTATTAAAGGACTGAAATGATAATAGAAACTCGCTATCTTTGTTTGATTTTCTTTTGGGAATTCGAAAGCTAAAGGGAATTCTTGGTATATACGGTGGGGGGTCTGGGAAGTGTTAAAAAAAAATGATATGTTTGAAATTGTTTTGGTTTGGAGGAACAACTTTTACTCGGCAAAACATTCTGAACATAAGATATTTTTTTGGAATATTGAAGATTGGGATTAACCACATTGCTTGTAAGTTCAGGATCGAGGTTTCATAGAACCAAAATCTGTGGTGAAAGGGTGATCTCGGCTCTAGGTTCGCTTCAGTTGGCAAGGAACCAGGATGGCTTCTTTTTCACTCTTCGTTACGATAATCGTTTAATGGTTCGTGGCTTTTATTCAAACTTTGTATGATTGTGTTTGGCAGCGCCTTTAGAAGGTAGTGCATGGCTTAAGATTTCAATTCCCCTGTCCTTTTTCCTTCAAATTGAACTTTGTTTAGTTGCCATACATGCTTAGGTTTTTAATCGATCCCAGGTTTCAAAAAGTTTATGATTGGTTTCCTGATGATCTGATATCATCACTGGCCTTTGTTTCCTCATATTTGTATTTACGTGTTGAGTTGTCCCTACTGCAGCGCCATCTCCTTTCACCTTAGTCTCTGCAGAATTTATATTTTTATAACAGCGAACTTGGGTTGGGACGTCGACCCTCTTGAAACCTTCCAACGTTTTCTGATTATTTGCAAGAATGGGATTTGATGATATGTTGTGATATTTTGTCTAGATTGGTTTGCCTGTTTTGTCTGGGTAACTTTGAATCTTTGCATGTTCTTGTCTTTATGATTCTTTGTAAAGTTCATATGTGCACACACTGGTAAATATGGCACCCCATGCAACCACGTTCTTATGGTAATTTCTTTTCAATCAGCCTGTGTGCCTTGTCTGTGCACAAGTCTTTAGTCACTGATTGTTTTCGTTTGCATCACCGATTTTTACATCTTCAACATCGTCGTTATTCTGTAATTGATGGAGAGGGTTCGATCTCTCTTGCAACAATTTTGGAGATGATTTTAGTTGCAGTGTGGCAATAGGAATGCATACGCCAGAGTTGTCTTTTTCCTAATAGTTGTTTTCCTTCATGGCGTCCCTCTTTTTACCTTTTAGTTCTGTTATGTCCAGGTTAAAGGAATAGTCAATGGTTATTCATATTAGAATGGAGGCATTTATAAGAGCATATGTATATCTAATGACATATTTTCTTTTGGGTGAAATAAACTCTTGTGGTAGCTTGTGGTCGGTGAATTTTATAAACCTTTACTTGGTTACATAACCATTACGTCTGAGCCTAACCGTTGTTATAGACCTCAAGTTATGGAGCCTGAAGGACATTGTTCAGGTTCAAAGTTTGGTTGTTGTACTTAAACTCGGACTCATGGTAACCAACTAGTATGTTTCATAAATGAAAATTTAATAATATGCTATACCATTCATTGGCATTTGGGTCAATGTGTAGTGTTTCCTATATAAGGTGCCTCAGAGTTTGAAGTGTACTAGAATATTAGTTATAGGTTCCGACAGGTATATGTTTATAAATTTATGCATATATTTTAAATATAATTTTTCGTGCATGTTACATTTGAACCAAGATGTCTAAGGCATAAGGGAACTGGTCAAAGTGGAGTTAATCAATTAGGTTAGGTGTGAATGATTTAGGAAAATATTATTCTTAAGGATTCAATGGTAGTTAAACTATGGCTTTAGTATTGAAATATTGTCAATAAGAAAATTGTAGAATTATTTTGTATACTTCTTTAGATGAATGATTGTTGCTTTGTGCATTATTCAGTAGTTGTCTTCTTAGGAGGTTTAGTAAATTTCAAGTTAAGGGAGTAAAAGGGCATAGTTAGTTATGTACAAAATAAATAAATAGATATATACCCCTTGTGAATTGTTTACAATGACTTTATAATGATGCAAAAATATAAGAAAATGGGTTGATTGGAATATATATTCTTTAATTATTATATATAACTATGTTTTGAGCGTACTGATAGATATTTGGATGTATGATTAGAGGAGTAATGGTTAGTAGTTTACCTTTAGAAAAATGTATTGATGAATATTGATCTTTACCCTTAGTAAAGTTAAAAAGTTGTTGTTAGTATTAAAGTTAATATTTATTGCTTTTAATAAGATATTTTATAAATTCGACTATATGTTTTATATGCATATATTTTATTAAATGTTTTGTTTTATTATATATATTAATTAAATTAAATGTTTTTTTTTTTTCTGCATAAATTTAATTAGATGTTTTGTTTTATTATATATATGTATATATATGTGTGTGTGTGTGTGTGTGTGTGTGTGTGTGTGTGTATTTATATTTATGTTTATATTTATAATTATAGAAGATTTGATATATTGTGATTATGGGTATTAAATGATAATTTTAGGAAAATTGCAATATTAAGTGTAGTTGTGAAAGTTAGAGATGAATCTTGTGCTTTTTAAATTAAATTGAACTTTTCCGAGTTATTGAATTATTGTTTGGTGAAATTTATTGAGTTTTGAATGAGTTCTATGGTGTTGTTTTACAAACTTCTTACTCTTGAGAATTTTTTTTTTTTAACGCTTTGTGATTTTCCTTTATTCGAGTTTGAGAATTTCGGGAAAACCCTAGAGTCTATCTGTCTTGTGGTGGGGAACTTAAGTTGTTGTTTAGGGCTTCCAGAGGTGGGAATCTGAGATGAATTGTGATCTCGTATTTTGATGTTGGATCTATGTGTTGACCATAGTTATGATTTACTTGTTGATGGATTGTGCCGTTGTGGTTATGTTTCATGTGTTATGGCGAGGTGTTATGCCTCGCGGAGGATCCATGTGTTGGTTCAATCATGTCTTGTTGATGCAGTCCTTTTTTTTTGTGTTGGTTATTTTGGGATTGAGTGTTTAGAG
>VDFB02292550.1:0-58290 GCA_007258455.2 Sequoia sempervirens
GATAATGTTATTGAAAAGTTTAGGATCACTTTAATTTATATATTGTACTATTTTTAAATATGTACAAACATAAATTATTTCAAAATAAATATTTCCCTCCAATAGAATATGTTAAATAAAAAGTGTTATTTTATCATAAACTAATTTTATTAGTTTTTTTTTAACTATACTTTTCTAAAAAGAAGTAACCTAATAAATTTATAATAAGTACTAATACCATGTTAAAATGGTTAAAAATAATAATAATAACAAGTGCCACGTAGTGGCTAGTACTTTCCTTAATAGTATTTTAAATTTAATAAAACAAATGTAAGTTTTGTTAACAGAAATAAAATTAAATGTGAATTTTGTTAATTATAGTATTAACATAATATTTAAAAATGTCACATTAATGTTAATTTTTATTAAAATTATATAAATAATTAATCATTATAATGTAAATTGTATCATAATGCATGCCTATGTTCTAACTTATGGAATAAAAGATAGTTACATGAATTTATATTAAAATAAATAAATCAAATGATAGTATAATAAAATTAAAAGAAAAAAATATATATATTATATAAATATAAAATTTATCTAATAATTATTAATTATATAATATAATTTTAAAAAATATTTTTTATTATTATTTTATATTAAATAAAATATAAATAAAATGAATGATTATATAGTATACTTATATTTTTAAATATAATAAATTAATCTATTAAATCTATTTGTATATTATTTATTATATTTATATTTTAATCACTAAATACGATTTACATTTTAAATCTTTATAAAAAAAGTTCTTAAACAAAATTATTCCATTAATGTGTTTAAAGCACAATAAATTTAAAATTATTTACATTTTATAAGGAAATACAAGGGCCTTAAATTTCATTTAAGAGTAACATGTATTTCTAAAAAACACATAGAAAAAATTAATAACACATGTAATCATACCTTTAAATTAAATATAACTTTTACAGATCTAATTAATAAAATAGTTAATTTCACTATTATAAAGTGTTAAAAAAAATTGCAAATAATTTTTTATTTTTTAAATGTCCTATATAAAGATTTGTGTTGTGGATGTAATTAGCCAATAGGCTATTTGTGTCAAATTTTCTCAGAATTTTCGTCAACCTCGCCATTTTTCAGGCTTTCGGCAACCAAGGACAAGGTGGCGGGTGGGTTATAACTTCGGTCAGAATTTTCGTTAGCCTCCCAAATTTTTGGCCTTCCGATAACCACGAAAAAGGTGGAAAAGGCAATTGTTGGTTGCTTTGGGAATAAGGTGGTGTTTGTTGGGCTTCATGGATAGAGAAGATTGTGGAAATTAAAAGTTGGTTCATGTCAACATTAATTTTTGTATGCTTTGCATGTACTAGGGATTGTCATAATAACAGTTGTCCTTTAACGCCTCAAGGAGAAAAATGAATGTTTGGGAAATTTTCAATAAGGCATTGTTTGGTGTTGTTCTATTGCTATACCTGATATGAGAGCCATGAGCGATGAGGGTAAGCTTTTGTGAGGGTGCAAGTTGGATTAAGCTTTGTGTAGCTTCTACGAAGGTGAGTGGAGGTTATTTTGTGTTTTTTGCAAGGGTGGATGGTTGGAAATGCAAAACAAAAGTGTCACCTATGATAATATTTTGCCTGTTTTTGTGCAGGGAAGTTGGTGAGAAGATGTGTGTTTGAAGCAAGTGCAAAGAGGTGCATGTGGAGGAAACCCTTGGTGATATTGTTTGATTTGTGGTTGGCGGTTATATTGCTTGATTTTCCATAAGGTATTGTTGATTGTTTCAAATACCTTGTCTAATTTATGGTTCGCGTTTTGTGTGCATGGTTTTGCATGCATTTGATACTGTGATTTTTTGTGGGTTTGTGTTTATGGTTTCCATTATTAATGTATGTTTCGAGGCTTGGAGAAACAAGACAGCCTGGAGAAATTTGGCAGAAAGAGGTTTGTTTTAAACAACCGACAAGAGGTGCATATGCAAAAAAATGTTTTCTATATTGTTTCATTAGATTTTCCATAAGGTGTTGTTGATTGTTGCTAAATATTGTTTGTGAAAATGAGTATTGTTCGGTTTAAGATTCATGTTTTGTGTTTATGGTTTTGCATGGGTTCTTATCTATCATTTTTTGTGTTTTGTGGGTTTCTTCATCTAGTTCGGTATTTAAACCAATATTATTTGTTTTATGGCTTCTGGTTTGTGCTTATGGTTGCAATGGAATAAAATAGTCAATCCTATCCACTTTCTGTTAGCTTTCATTGTGCATTGTCGATTATATTTGTGTTGCTTAAGCTATATTGTTTCATTTTGGAGAAGGCACTTTTGAAAAGTCTTTATTTTTACAATTTTCAAGGAGATTGTGTTGAGAAAGGAGTGTTTTTTGTATGGGTTTGTTACTGTCAACTTTCATAGGGTTTGTGTTTAATGTTTGTGTTTTGTGGCTATGTTTGCAATAGAATTAAATTGTAGAGGATATGGAGTTTTTTTCAATTGTTATTGTATAGCTCAGCCTATATTGTGGCTTTCTGCATGTGGGTGGTTGTAGAAAGTAATGTTGTTTGATTTATGGCTTTCATTTTTTGCTTATGGTTGGAACAAAATAAAATAATTAATGTTGTTGATTCTATGTTTGGTTACATTAGGTATTATTGATTATTGTTGTCTTCCTTAGGCTATATTGGGTATATTTTAATATCAATATATATATGTAACATTAAAATTGTTAAGGTTATGGAGTTTTGGTTGATTCTTATTGTATAGCTTGGGCTATATTGTGGCTTTCTACATGTGGGTGGTCATTGAAATTAATGTTGTTTGATTTATGGCTTTTGTATTCTGGTTATGGTTGGAACAATATAGCCTAACACAAACAACAATAGTGAACCATCCCTTATGCAAAACAACATGGAGTACATAACATTAACTATTTTACTGCATTCCAACCATTACCACAAAACAAAATATATGTTTGATTTGTGGTTGGCGGTTATATTGCTTGATTTTCCATAAGGTATTGTTGATTGTTTCAAATACCTTGTCTAATTTATGGTTTGCATTTTGTGTGCATGGTTTTGCATGCATTTGATACTGTGATTTTTTGTGGGTTTGTGTTTATGGTTTCCATTATTAACGTATGTTTGGAGGCTTGGAGAAACAAGACAACCTAGAGAAATTTGGCAGAAAGAGGTTTGTTTGAAACAACTGACAAGAGGTCCATATGAAAAAAAAATGTTTTCCATATTGTTTCATTGGATTTTCCATAAGGTGTTGTTGATTGTTGCTAAATATTGTTTGTGAAAATGAGTATTGTTCGGTTTAATATTCGTGTTTTGTGTTTATGGTTTTGCATGGGTTCTTATCTATCATTTTTTGTGTTTTGTGGGTTTCTTCGTCTGGTTTGTTATTTAAACCAATATTATTTGTTTTATGGCTTCCGGTTTGTGGTTATGGTTGCAATGGAATAAAATAGTCAATCCTATCCACTTTCTGTTAGCTTCCATTGTGCATTGTCGATTATAGTTGTGTTGCTTAAGCTATATTGTTTCATTTTGGAGAAGGCGCTTTTGAAAAGTCTTTATTTTTACAATTTTCAAGGAGATTGTGTTGAGAAAGGAGTGTTTTTTGTATGGGTTTGTTACTGTCAACTTTCATAGGGTTTGCGTTTAATGTTTGTGTTTTGTGGCTATGTTTGCAATAGAATTAAATTGTAGAGGATATGGAATTTTTGTCAATTTTTATTGTATAGCTCAGCCTATATTGTGGCTTTCTGCATGTGGGTGGTTGTAGAAAGTAATGTTGTTTGATTTATGGCTTTCATTTTCTGCTTATGGTTGGAACAAAATAAAATAATTAATGTTGTTAATTCTATGTTTGGTTACATTAGGTATTATTGATTATTGTTGTCTTCCTTAGGTTATATTGGGTATATTTTAATATCAATATATATATGTAACATTAAAATTGTTAAGGTTATGGATTTTTGGTCGATTCTTATTGTATAGCTTGGGCTATAAATAAAATGTGGGTAATTTTTTTGTTGTTCTTAATGTTGTTTGATTTATGGCTTTGGTTACATTAGGCTGGCTGGTTGGAGTGCAAGGTCAAATATTTTGTGGTTATGGTTTAGCAATGGAATAAAAGATAGTCAATCCCGACCGCTTGTACAAGTATAGCTTCCATTAAGTATCATTTATACAGGTCATTAAGAACTAAATAAAGTAATGTTGTTTGATTTATGGCTTTCATATTCTGGTTATGGTTGGAACAAAATAAAATAATTAATACTATTGATTCTATGTTTAAGTTATGGAGTTTTGGTCAATTCTTATTGTATATCCTGGGATATATTGTTGCTTTCTAGATTTGGGTGGTTGTTGAAACCAATGTTGTTTGATTTATGGCTTTCATTTTCTAGTTATGGTTGGAATAGAATAAAATAATTAATGTTGTTGATTCTATGTTTGGTTACATTAGGTTGGTTGGTTTAAGGCTCGTGGTTTGTGGTTATGTTACAATGGAATAAAATAGTCAATCCTATCCACTTTGTGTTAGCTTCCATTGGGAATTGTCAATTATAGTTGTGTTGCTTAAGCTATATTGTTTCATTTTGGAGAAGGTGTTGTTGAAAAGGCATATTTTTTCAATTTTTGAGGAGATTGTGTTGAGAAAGGAGTGTCTTTTTTATGGTTTTGTTACAGTTATTTTTCATAGGGTTTGTGTTTAATGTTTGCGTTTTGTGGCTATGTTTGCAACCGAATAAAATTGTAGAGGATATGGAGTTTTTGTCGATTATTATTGTATAGCTCGGCCTATATTGTTGCTTTTTGTATGTGGGTGGCTATAGAGAGTAATGTTGTTTGATTTATGGTTTTCATTTTCTAGTTATGGTTGGAATAGAATAAAATAATTAATGTTGTTGATCTTCTATCTTTGGTTACATTAGGTATTATTGATTATTGTTCTCTGCTTTAGGCTATATTGGGTATATTTTAATATTAATATATATATGTAACATTAAAAATGTTTAGGTTATTGAGTTTTGGTCAATTTTTATTGTATAGCTCGAGCTATATTATGGATGTCGATGGTTGTTGAAAGTAATGTTGTTTGATTTATGGCTTTCATATTCTAGTTATGGTTGGAACATAATAAAATAATTAATGTTGTTGATTCTATGTTTAGTTACATTAGGTATTATTCATTATTGTTCTCTTCCTTTGGCTATATTGCGTATATTTTAATATGAATATATATAGGTAAGATTAAAATTGTTAAGGTTATGGAGTTTTGGTTGATTCTTATTGTATACCCTAGGCTATATTGTTGCTTTCTGGATCTAGGTGGTTGTTGAAACCAATGTTGTTTGATTTATGTCTTTCTTTTTTTTGTTATGGTTGGAACAAAATAAAATAAATAATTTTGTTGATTCTATGTCTGGTTACATTAGGTATTGTTGATTGTTGTTCTCTGCCTTAGGCTATGTTGGGTATATTTTAATATGTATGTATATGTGTATATATATATGTATATATGTGTAGATATATACATATATTTATATATATATATATATATATATATATAAAAATTTTTGGTGGGTCTCTCTTTATGGCTTGCATTTAGTGGATATGTTGGCAATGGAGAAAAATCCTTGACTAGAATAAAATTTATGGCTTTCATTTTGTGGTTATGGTTGGAACATAATAAAATAATTAATGTTGTTGATTCTATGTTTGGTTACATTAGGTACTGTTGATTATTGTTCTATTCCTTAGGCTATGTTGGGTATATTTTAATATGTATATGTATGTGTATATATATACGTATATATGTGTAGATATATACATATATTTATATATATATATATTAATTTCATGTGGGTCTCTCTTTATGTCTTGCATTTAGTGGATATGTTGGTAAGGGAGAAAAATCCTTGACCTTATGCAGTTTTTTCCAATTGTAACTATCTTGATTTGCCATAAGGTACTGTTGATTATTTCAAATATGTTGTTTGATTTATGGATTGTGTTTCCTGTGTATGGTTTTGCATGGATTTGGTAACGTGATGTTTTTGATTTATGGCTTCCGGTTTGTGGTTATGGTTACAATGGAATAAAATAGTCAATAGACCCTTAGAATGACACTGAACAATATGTTTCTGATAATTGCATCAACATTCATTCCACAAATGTGCATATGTATACATAGGCTGACTAGAATGAGGAAGAACAAGACAAGGGATGATGTGGAAAATGGAAGCCATAAATCGAACAATATAGCATAAGTCAGAGGACAATAGTGAACAATGCCTCGTGCAAAGCAACATGAACTACATAACATTAACTATTTTATTGCATTAAAAACACAAGATAACACCCAAGCAACTTCACATAGATTCCACAGCCAATGAATGCACTTGCACCTTTATAGAAGCTTGTCATCCTCACTCATAACTACATTTAACAACATGAGAATGCCATCCAACAATATGTTCTCGATAACTACATAGACATTATTTTTACAAACATATGTATGTATACATAGCCTAACTGGGATGAGGAACAACAATGCAAGGGTCGGTGTCGTAAATGGAAACCATAAATGAAGCAAAATAGTGTAAGGAAGATGAGAACAGTGAACAATGCCTAACGCAAAGCAACATGAACTACATAACATTAACTATTTTATTGCATTGCAACCATCCCCACAAAAGAAAAGACGTAAGCAGAACAATATTGTTATCAACAATCACCTAGATGGCCAAAAGTGCAAAACACTAAAAATCATTTTGAGAAATCCATACAAAAAAATTGGTGCTCAAGCCAAACCATAAATCAAAAAATATTGTTGCAAAGAAACAATATGTATACATATATGTTTATATATATATACGTATATATGTGTGTATATATATGTATGTATATGTATATTTATGTGTATATAAGCATATATATATGTATTAATATGTATATATATGTATATATATATTCATATATACATGTATATATATATGTATATATATACATGTATATACATATGTGTATATATAAACATGTATATACATATATGTATATGTATATACATGCATATATACATGCATATGTATATGTATATATATACATATATACATATATATACACATATGTATATATTGTATATAAACATATATATATGTATATATATATTGTATATATATATTTATATATATATGTACATATATGCATATATATATGTATATGTATATAAATGCATATATATGTATATATATATGTGTTATATAACGTCCAAAACATTGACTATTTTGTTCTGTTGCAAACATAGACGGTAAATGAAAGCCACAAATTTGGGTTTTTTTTTTTTGGGTTAGTTTTTGCCTATGTAGTTTTTTTGTGCTTTGATATATATTTATATGTATGTACATGTATATGTGTGTGTGTGTGTGTCTATATATATATGTATACATATATATATATATATGTATACATATATATATATGTATGTATACATATATACATATGTACACATATATATATGCGTATATATGTGTATATATATGTACTTGTAGACACTAATTTTCACAAACCTCAAACAATGAACCACGTTAGTATCATTAGTTTGTTTAAAGCAAGTAACACTAGTATCTCTATGAAATATTTAGCCATGCTAAAATAATGCAAACTAAATAGAACAAAAAAAATTAAAAGTAAGCATATAAGAACATGACCAAACCCTATCCCATAGTGGATTGGTGCTATTGTGAAAAATAGCCCTTTCCCAACCCTTGATAATGCAATTGATGATAATGGACAAAACCAGTTCTCAATCGAGAGAATGACTTTGCATGAAGACTTGTGGATCAAGATGTGGAGCTGAAATGCTAAGATTGTGGAGGATTTGATCAAGAATGAAGCCTTTTATTTATAGATTATCAAGTTGAAAGAATGCTTATGAGAGAGCAATGTGGGATAAAGATTAGGCCAATGAGATGAGGCCACTTGTCATCATGTGATAGGATGAGGAATGTGCAAGATTTGGGAAATGTGCCCCAAGAGGGGGAAAATCAAATTTGAATTTGTGAAATAAATGCCGAGTTTGACTTGTGTAAGGGACATGTAAGAGCCATGTAAGAGCTCATAAATGACTTGTTGGATGTACATTTCCACTTGTTTTTGAATTCAAACTTGAGGGAATATTCCTCAAAGATGCCATGTTGATGGAAAATATTGGATTTAATAAATCAATAAATTGATTAATTTGTGCAAGTGGCAAAATCTAGAGAATGTGATGGGTAGTTAGGTTAGGCTAATTAGGATTAGATTAGATTAATGATGATTAGGATGATTTTGACCTTTTTGACTTGAATATTTGATTTATTTAAATCAGAAAAGGATGGAATATGCATTTGGAGATTTAATTAAATAAATTTTGGTTTATTTAATTAAAGGGATGATGTTTGATTTATTTAATTTAAATGAATAACCTTATGAAAGAAATTAATGAGTTTAATTTACCTGATGCATGGATGAAGGTGAACTTGATTAATTTCATGAGTGGATGAATGTGAAACTTGGTTTACCTAATGAGTGGGCCTAATTGAATGCATAATGTTAATTTTGTATGTCTACATTTTGCCCCTCCTTGAAGCAATGTACTTGTTACGTTGGTTCAAAGAATAAACTTGTTGTGATCAAAATTCAAAAAATTTCTGATTTTTTGGATGCCCTAGCGGAAAGAAGTACACTGGTACATTGCCCCCTCGAGAGATCGAGCGAAAAGATTTGATTTGAGAGTCGATATCATGATAAAGAGGTTCAAGATGGATGGTTATGGATGATGATGCAAATGAGATGGTTTTTTTTAAGATTCTTAGAATAACAAATCTATATTATCCTACACAACTTAAATGATGATATGATGTGATGATGGATGAGATGGATGATGTGATATGTCATGATTATGCAATGGATGTTTTTGTGAGATGTTTAGACTAACAGATCTATATTATGATGATGATTTTGCATGTGAGATGATATGTAGAATACTGATGGTTTGTGGATATAGGATGAATGCATGATGGATGCATTGGTGATATTATGTTAGTGCGGAAATGAGATGATGACAAGAGGATCCAACAAGTCCATGATCTGACGAGACTTTATTAGAGATAATGATGATGATAAATGAATGATGAAAATTGGATGATTTGCTTATCAAGGATTGGGATTTTAAAAGGGCTACTTACCTTATGTTTGATAACACATATAGATACGATGCATCAAGGTATAAAGAACCAGGATGGTGTTGTACCTAGTGTGATGGAATTTGACTCGACAAATAGATAGGAGTATTCTTGTTCACACTTGACATACGAAAACCCTGCTAGAGCATACCTAACAAAGCAAGTATTCGCCAAATTATTTTACAAGAATGTCCAACAAGCACAACAGACAAAAGGATAATGATCATTGCCCCATTCCTATCTCTCTAAATCCTTCATTCGGATATCATCGAGAGGTCCTTGGAATGAGCGCAATAAGATAAATCAAAAGAAAAGATCAAGTACGCAAACAAGTCAATGTTCTTCATACCTCTAGCCAAAGGGATTGTTTTGATAGGATAAGAATCCAAGGTGATATCCAAAATGATGCCCATTGTCGGAACGATATATCCTAGTACATGCATTGTATAGGTTGATGATGGGTTGATAAGTTGATTGGTAGGCTATTGATATAAGGTTAACTGACATGTTTGAAAATGATCAAGAGTTTGATTTTGTGTTTAAAGGTTTGTTGTTTTTATTTTGATTTTATGATTGAAGCTTACTTTTGCTAATTGTTGTGGTTGTTTCTATTTGTTTTGCCAAAGGATGAAGGTAACGATTAGTTTATTATGGGTGATTGATTATTGCAGGTGCAAGCGAGATGAGATAGATGGATTTTTTCAAATATTTGGATGTTTTTGACATTTTGCAATGTTTTGAGGCTGTTTCTGGTATTTTATGATATTTTACAAATGTTTTGATTTTTGATTTTTTGAATGTTTTAGGATTTTGTGTTTTTTGATTGTTTTTGGATTTTGATTTTTTTCAAATGTTTTTGGATTTTGATGTTTCGGGGGCTGATCAAAGATGAGCCTTGCCTACGTTTAAGCTTAGAAATGACGTAGTTCGGATTTCCATGTTTTTGATATTTTTTGACTTTTTATGAATTTTTGTAGCTTTTTGATATGTTTTGAATGTTTTTGGATTTTTTGATTTTCTAATGTTTTTGGATTTTTGCATGATTTTGATGATTTGATATGGATGTATGTGATGATATGAGTTCTTTGTTTAGGATTTTGTTCAAAACTAAGCTAAGGTTGATTGATCTGATTGATGGATTGATGATGATGATAACATTGTTGAGGATACACAACAATGCAAGGATTTGATTGATTAGGATTGATGAAGATAACATTATTGAGGATGCACAAAAATTCAAGGATTGATTAATCAGGATTGATGATGATAACATTGTTGAGGATCCACAACAATGCAAGGATAGTGTTAAGCAACACAAGGATATCCTGAGATGATGAATTTTGTATTGGATTTGATTGATCATGATTGATGAAGCTTGATTTGGAACAAAAGTTGTTTGAATGATTTTATGTGACGTTTGAAGGGTGTGTTTGATGTAACTAATATTGATTGTTTGGTTTGATGAAAGATGAAAGATGAAGACTGATAAGGAATGTCTTCTCATCAAAATGTGACATGGGCTAGTGATTTGGATTTTTGATCACAAGTTTGCCAATGTTCTGATCGCCACATAAGTTGGAGGATATAGATCAATATTTATTCTCAAAGCAAGATGTACATATATCTACCCCCAATGTCTAGCAATGTATGGAATGTCATGGATGGATTCTTGGATAGGTGATGGATATGGTAAGCATGCAAAGGATGTAAAGATTATCTTGTGATGAGATAAGGTATTCAGATAAAGAACATGCTCATTTGGATAATGCTCCATGGCTCAGATAATGCTACATAGGATAGGATCAATGAAAACAACCCATGTCAAGATGTTTACCATAAGAAAGCATAAAGTGCTCCCTAAAATTTCATCAAGATCAAGATAACTTGGATGATGGATGCAGATGGATGAAAATGGATTGGATTAATGGTTTATGGATGAATGGATTTATTATGGATAAGATGCATGGAATGCTCGATTTATTATAGATGGGATGAGATGCTTTTACCTGGACTGGCACACGTAGATGCTCAATTCCACACATGACGCTTGTTTGCTAGGTTTCCGTCATTGTCTTTGCCAAAGCACCGCCCATGTGGTTTTCACTAGAGGACGATTTTTTCTCTTTACTGTTTTCAATCCTTTTTCTATTTTTTTTGGATTTTCATATTTTTTTATTTTTTTGGTTTTTCTGAAAGATTTTAAACTCATGTTGAATCATAAGGTGTTGCTGATGTAGATGCCCATGTCATGATGTGCCATTGATAGCCTTCTTGAAGAATTTGATTTGCTAATATACGTCCACTTGAATGCAACTTTTGAGATTTTTGATATGCTTTGTTGATACTAGGGTTAACTCTGTCTCTATGTGCACATTGTGATAGAGTTCCTTCTGAATCCTTATGATGAAGGGTTGCTGCAAATACATGGTCAATGTGAGAATTGGATATCATCTGTGGAGGCATGGATGGAATGTGTTTAGGGATAAGAGATGGATTGGTTGACAGTTTGGAACCTTTGACTCTCCAAACTTGGGAAGATGAGCAATGATGGGTGGATACAAAAATTTGCATGGAATTAGGACTAACTACTTGATATACCTTGTACGTTGCTTGAAAAGCGTGCTTTTTCTTTTGTGGACATCCTTGATGGATACTTTTCCCTTTTTTATTTTGCCCCATAGTTTCTTTGACTAATGGAGTTTGATAGGGATAATCTTTCTTTGTATTCTTTGGTATCCATTTATATTTGATTTGTCCATTATGCTTCTCAACTTCTTTTTCTTTGATAACGTTCTTTTTGCTTTAATTCAAATCTTTATTTTGGTGTTGGTCCCAATTCGTGGATGGGGTGATGGGTGGATGAAGATTTATGACATGGCTAGTTGTAGTATTGGCATTAGTTTCATCATAAGGATTCTTCATGCTCCCTATGTTGACATTTTCTTGAGACAAAGTTTCCCCTAGTATTGTGGAAGTAGTACCTTCATGCTTTGATTCTACTTGTTCTAAGATGTCTTGTTCAGTAAAAATTCTCTGACAAATGACCACTATAGATGACATTGTTTCAATTTGTCACTCTGCTAACTCTGGATCATATTGTTTTCTCTGACTTGTTTCCTTGAGTGGATAATGTTGGATATCTTTATTCATGATGTCCTTAGTCTGAATATGGGACATATTTGATCCTGATGTTGACAACTCAGTTTGATTGTAGGAATTGATAACCTGCTCTTTTTGTGTAATAATGTCTGGAGTAAAAGAATCCTGTTATGAATGAAGATCATCTATGTGTCCATCCGTAGAAAGCATCTCATGGGTAGATGGAGGAGTACGTGCTACATGGATATTATCATCTTGCATAGATAGAAGAGTTTCCATTAGATTATTGTAGTATCTTGTAGATAGGAATTCTTGATCTTGAATGATTTTGGGGTTGCTTTCGACATGCTTTCGATCTATTTCTTGACATGGATCAGTTTCAAAGGATGGATTGCTTACAAAGGGTTCTTGGATGTCATCATTATACATGGTAATTGGTTCAATATCCTCAAGTGTCGAGTTCAAGGTTCCTTCAGTATCTGTAACCATGAGGTCGAAGGATGTCAATATGCCTTGGAAAGGACCATTGCTAGACCTTGGTGAAAGATGTTGTTCATGCTTTGGAATAAATTCTTGAGATATGTCCTCTAACTCAGCAGGTGATGTAGAGACATTTTCATCATGATCATTGGTCGATGGATCATGCATTATGTCAATAGGATCAAATAATCCTAACACTCCTTGAAATAGATCACTAAAAAGTGGCTCTTGATGTATGCTGAGTTGATTATTGGATGGGTGGAAACATCTTCAAGGTGCCCATTAATGGAGAGATCTTGAGCATTGTTTTCAACAATTGTGGTGGAGAAGTTTCCAATGTTTTCAACCATAGGGTCAAATGATGTTGACATTTCTTGAATTGGATCATTGTTGGGTATTGTTGGTGGATTTTGATCATGATTGAAAAGTGACTCTTGACCTATGTTGATTCGATCATTTGATGAAGTAGACACATCTTCAATGTGCTCTTTGATGGATAGATCTTGATCATTTCTTTCAGCAATTGTGGTGGGGAGATTGTCAATTCTATCACCAGTGGTTGAATGTTCATCAGTATCCCCAATAATTATCATTTTTTGTGTTTGTGCTTGTATTTGTTGGGTAGCTTGAGAGGCTTGGGCAGCTTGGGTAGCTTGAATGATGTGGGTTGCTTGAGTGGTGTGGGTATATTGATATTGTTGAAGTGCTTGTTTGTAGGCTTGATATGCTTTTAGTGTGATGTTACAATATTGACTTATTGCACTTGGTTTTGGTGGTAGTTGTGGTGTATTTGGAATCATGTTGGATGTAGTGATGAGTGGTTGAGATATGCTTGGAGCGATCATGGTAGTGAGGGGTTGAGATATGATGGGTGTGAGAGTGGTGGTTGGAGTGATTGGGGTGATAAGAATGGTTAGAATGACTGAGGTGATAGAACCTTGGGAGACCATGTTTTGATTTGTCAGGATTGATGTTGTCATTTGATTAGATACCATCTGTTGGTGCGATGTCAATGGTATATTCAAAGGTTTTGATGTGATGGCTTGATTGGAATTAGGTGGCTTAATTTGGATGGAGTGATTGGTGCTAGGTAAAGGGGGAAGCCCTAAACCAAGGAATGATGTTGATTTGGGTAATGGTGGTGGAGATGTCTTGTGGCGCAATGACTCAACTATTTTGGTAAGTGTAGCAATTTGATCTTGCCAAATTTGATCTTGATTTCAATCTTGACTCCCTTGATATAGTTGATTTGGTTTTTGTTTAAGTATATTTGGAGTGTATACTTGTGTTTGATTTTGGACAATGTTCTGATTTGGGATGATATTCAAATTTGGCATTATGGGTTGAAATTGATCATTGTTGATGTTGGGAATTGCATTACCTTGTTTTAGGTAACTCTAATCTTGCATGGTGTTACCTTGACTTGGAGTTGTTAAAATCTTGTTTGGATTTTGAACAATATTCATATGATTTGCAACCATTTTTATCCCAAATTTTTCCGGATTCATGTTTTGAAAACTTGTATTTGGTACACTCTCATTTGGCATGTATGGATATGGTGGGATGATGTTCATTTGAAGGCTCATGCATTGATTGTTCGGTTGGTGAATTTGTAGGTTTGGACTTAGATCTAACATTAGGAAATGTGTTCCAATATTTTGACTAGGCATACTCACATTTGTTGTACCATTGAGGTTTGCGGGAGATAATGGTCCCATGTACGGATTGTATAAATGTGAGTGTTGATAATCAATCAGCTTTGTAAGGCTTTGAAAGCTTAGTTGACTTGGATTACTCATGATGTGTGGATCAAGTTTGTATTCCATGTTCTCCTTGTGTTTTGACCTTGTTTCAAAAGTGACCTCTAAGGTTCTTAGGACCAATGACGAGATGAAGGATGAAAAGGGGATGAATTGTATGAGTGTTGAACATTTAGGGACTTTGGATCAATGCTAGACTTAGGATTTGATTTGGATAATGGACTTGAAACCCTAAGATGTTGGATGTTATCTTAGGATGAACTTGTTCAAAGGATTGTTGATTTAATTAGAGGTATGAGAAAGGATGCATTCCCATACTCCTAACTAAACAAGGTGATTTTTGGTTTGATGATTTACCCAAGTCTAGACTGATGTTTTCAAAGCTCTAAAGTTGTTTCGTGGGATGGATTTTGATAAATATTTGGGATGGGTGAAATGTTTGATTTGATCCTAAATGAACCTAGGAAGGACTTGTTTACAAGACCAAGATATTGAAGAACACACTTTTCTCTAAGAGTAATTCAAAATCAAAAGACCAATGTTTGCATGAAAACTATATGACCAAAAGATGCAAAGCACATGTGTGGGGTCCAATTGATTCAATCTTTGCTTAATGGATTCTTTTTACCACAAACACACTTTTTGATTAGGTTTTGAATCTAGATGTCTAATGTCTAAACTTTCCCCTTATCCTGTAAAGTGTATTATGCAGAAACCAAGGAAAATTGAGGCAAGAGTTACCTATTGTTGACCTTAGTAGGAGCAAATTGAGGTGAAATCCAAATTCTTAGAAGCCTCTAAGGATACGAATCCCAAGGGAAAGTAATAACATGTGAATTTGTTCAAGGATATTTACTTCTTCCTAAAGGGTTTGAGATTTGATGCTCATGTTGAATGTTGGTTTTCCAATGTTTTCGATCAAAGCACTGTGTTTTCAAACTAACTCACAAACAATATAACACCCTAGCTCAATTGGTACATTTTTCTTGGTGGGCTTGCCTCATGCCCTTCATAGTAGAAGAGATTATTTTACATGCAATCAAGGAAAAAATATAAAGGTGTGTTAAGAATGAAGTCTTAACCTCTATATTTTAACCAAGATTGGACATGGCAAGTAACTTCTTGGAATCTAAGTTCCAATGCACCACTTTGATAAACTCACTCAATGGATCAATTGGTCACTACAAAAAAAAGGTTTTAGTTCAGACTTTCCATTCGTCGAGATTGACCCATATGGCGAGAGTCCCCTTTCAGATCCATCTCATCGGGATCAACCATGTGATATTGGTGTTTACTCCAATACCCACATTTATATCCTGGTTGGAAATACTATTGGATTTAGAGTGTTACTAGTTGAGTCGTTCCCGTGGGTGAGTAATTTTTCCCCAAGGTAGGCCCTCTAGGATAAAAAAAAGTGAGTGAAAACAATATTCGTAACTCGATCAATCTTTGTTGGCAACAAAGAGAGAGAATATACGTAATAATGTCCCCACTCACACTCGCACAAGATCTTGTTCAATTTTAAACCCAAATCAAAGTGTGGAGGCAATATTATATGCAACTTAATGTCATCAAAAAGACTTTTGGTTCTCAAGATCGTCGTGAAGTGCAAGAGAAGTGCATATGCCTTTTTAGATGAGATTACTTTGAATAAGAGATTACGAAACAAAAAAAACACATGTTCATTTTAAGCCTCAAAGCAATGATGAATTCATTTTAAAGCACTGAACGAAATATGAGTTAGCCTAAAACAGAAAATCAAAGCATATGAAAAACTCTCCAAGCATTTTGAAATGTTCGCTTTAAGGCCCAAAACTAAAGATGAGTTAGCATGAAACAAAAAATTAAGGCAGGCGACGGAAGCTCAAATCATTTAAAAACGCTTTTGATTTGAAGTTTTAAGGCTTCAATTGTCTTTGCCTCCAAGATTTTTCCAAGATCACCTCTTATCTTTCAATGTTACAAATCCCTTGCATGAATGAAATGCTCCTTCTTCATTTTCCTTCCTTCCTTTAAGCAAAGTAAAAGCAATTAATGTTTAGAGCACTTAAAAGCATCAAATTTTTAGAAATATGATAACACTAATTACTAGTCAACTCTCTTTAAAGTAGCTATTTTGATCAAGGATATCATTCTAATTAATTAAGTATATCCTTCTTAATTAATTTAAGTAGCTACCCACAAGCAATAAGTAATTAGTGTACCCAAATAAGCAATAAGCAATTATCCCTTCAAATAAGAAATGAAAGAATGGAATTATTCTAAATACCCACAAGCTCGGTACAAAAGGGAAAGATACACATTGATTGATATACACAACATTGATGGCTTAGTTCGGTCTCATCAAGATAAGCATAAAAGTTATATCTACCTTGTTTCTGATTGTTTTACCAGATTGCGCGCATGTGAAGGAATACTAAGAGGCTTTTTAAGTAAATACTATTGGTAGGTTTAAGGCCAACTTCTATCTTAAATGCCTCTGATAGATGTAGACAGATTGAGATCCCACACCAATATCCCTACAATAAACTTTAAATGCAACATCGTCCTCATCTCCCTTCTTTAAATGTCAACATCGGCCTTGCATCTATTACAGTGATTGCCCATGATATGTCTGACTTATGTCAAATGACCTCTGCTGATGTCTCTAGAAAAAACAAGGAAAGAAAAGTCTCTGCATTCTCTTGAATCTCACAGAGTGTCTATTAGTTCAAGCACTTCTGCTATTCCTGTAATTTCTCCCTTGAGTTGCGTAGAAATTTAGACAGAAACTGTAGAATCATGCAATGTATCGATAACTGAGATATAAGCTTTGTCAATTTTGGTTTAGCTTCTTAACTCGGGGCTCAAGGTAGGCTATAGAGGCGGCATGTGAGAGCAGGTAAGGACTACAACATTTCAAAACAGAAACATGAAACTAGGTTTTGTGTCTTCTCTTGCCTCGTAATATCCACCGGAGCCTTTGACAATCTTTGAAAAGTAGTCTTTAATTTTGCAGATCGCAATTATTTCCCTCAGGAAGAAAAAATAATAAAAAATGAAATAATAAAAGACTTAAAAAGGACATAGACAGCTAGAGAGATAGCCATTAAAGAAGAGGAATGGTGTGTGTGAAAAAGGGATGGCCAAGCCATTAATACGGTATGGCATCCCAACTCCATGGTCGTCCAAAAATGCCAGGTGCGTTGTAGTCATTAAAACAGTCACTTTCTTTTTCTTTTGATTTAATATTCTTTCTTTTATTATACGCTTTCCTTCCTCACTTATGTTTTACTTCATCTACACTTCCACCTGTTTCTTTCCTCACTTTTCACTCTACAGGAATAGAATCAAATGACTGGAATAGAAAATTCTCTAAGCGACTCAAATGGCAAGAAAGAGATACATTGGATTCAGCAAACCTTTTTGTATTAGTCACTCATCACACCAGGTTATGGAGATTAATTTTCCATTCACATATTCAACAATTTTGAAAGGAAAAATAATTTCAACAATTCACAATACCTTGAATATTTCAACGATTCGAGTATATTCAAGTCCAAAGGTGAAGGCGCAGTTATGATAGCGGTGGTTGGAGCTCAAAGTAGCGACTGTGATCTAAGTTGCTAACAATGACAATGTGATTAAAAAAAATCATGCCTTCAATGTTTAAGACCAATGTGCTATTCAAAAAAAGAGAGAAAACAACAGAATTATCTTGAGCCTTTTCCATATTCTCTTATGCAAAAACTTTTTGTTGGAGATGGAAATCTATATCAAAACTAAGATGCTCTATCATGATCTGTTGGAAATGAACTCGAACCAAGATAATGATGATACTTTCACAATCTAGGTGAATTGTATTTCAATCTTCTAAAACCTAACAGTATGCAAAAACTTTCACACAAGCATATTCCATAACAAGTCGTTGATTCAATTTTATTCTGCAATTAAAGAAAATAAATATATGCATGTCTAGCAGGAAACTTGTGACTAAAGTTTATGTTTAATGTTCCATATGGATTTCCTTTCATTATTGCAAGAAATATGGCTGCTTCATCTATTTTATTTCATCAAAAACTAACATCCAAATACTTTTGAGAAAACTGCCCAAATTGTTCACCATTATGTAATGCTGAAAAACTGAAAACTAATGATTAATATGTAAAACATCAATCAAATTCCCAACAATACATTCAATGAAGCATCTCAAAATGAAAATGCATACAACATAAAACTAAATCAATTCCCCCTCCATCTAGCGCCATATTGTAGACACTAATTTTCACAAACCTCAAACAATGAACCACGTTAGTATCGTTAGTTTGTTTAAAGCAAGTAACACTAGTATCTCTATGAAATATTTAGCCATGCTAAAATAATGCAAACTAAATAGAACAAAAACAATTAAAAGTAATCATTTAAGAACATGACCAAACCCTATCCCATAGTGGATTGGTGCTATTGTGTAAAATAGCCCTTTCCCAACCCTTGATAATGCAAATGATGATGATGGACAAAATCAGTTCTGAATTGAGAGAATGACTTTGCATGAAGACTTGTGAATCAAGATGTGGAGCTGAAATGCTAAGATTGTGGAGGATTTGATCAAGAATGAAGCCTTTTATTTATAGATTATCAAGTTGAAAGAATTCTTATGAGAGAGCAATGTGGGATAAAGATTAGGACAATGAGATGAGGCCACTTGTCATCATGTGATAAGACATGAGGAATGTCCAAGATTTGGGAAATGTGCCCCAAGAGGGGGAAATTCAAATTTGAATTTTTGAAATAAATGTTGATTTTCACTTGTGCAAGCGACATGTAAGACCATGTAAGAGCTCATAAATGACTTGTTGGATGTACATGTCCACTTGTTTTTGAATTCAAACTTGAGGGAATATTCCTCAAAGATGCCATGTTGATGGAAAATGTTGGATTTAATAAATCAATAAATTGATTTATTTGTGCAAGTGGAAAAATCTAGAGATTGTGATGGATAGTTAGGTTAGGCTAATTAGGATCAGATTAGATTAATGATGATTAGGATGATTTTGACCTTTTTGACTTGAATATTTGATTTATTTAAATCATAAAAGGATGGAATATGCATTTGGAGATTTAATTAAATAAAGTTTGGTTTATTTAATTAAAGGAATGATGTTTGATTTATTTAATTTAAATGAATAACCTTAGGAATGAAATTAATGAGTTTAATTTACCTGATGCATGGATGAAGGTGAACTTGATTAATTTGATGAGTGGATGAATGTGAAACCTAGTTTACATGATGAACGAGCCTAATTGAATGCATAATGTTAATTTTGTATGTCTACAGTACTGATATGTATATGTATGTGTATATATGCATATATATGTATATATATGTATATATAAATATATGCAATAAATGTATATGTATCTATATATCTCTGTATAGATATGTGTATATATATGTATGTATATATATATGTATATATAACATCCAAAACTTTGACTATTTTGTTGTGTTGCAACTATAGATGCTAAATGGAAGCCACAAATGGAACAATAAGCCTAAGGTGGACAGCAACGTAATGAATTGCATAACATTAACTTCTTTATTCCATTGTAACCATTGACATACAATGCTGAAAAACATAGTTATAGACCTATGCAAAGGCTTTCATGTGAAAGGCTAGTCCATATACAACTTATGCGTATACATATATATGTATATGAAGATTTGTATGTATATATGTATATATATACATGTATATTTACATGTATATATAATGTTCATAGCTTTTGGTATATATGTGTGTGTGTATATATATATATGTATATATATATGTACATATGTATGTATATATGTGTGTGTGTGTATACATATATGTACATACATATATCTATATATGTGTATATGTATTGTATGTACATACATATATGTATATATATGTATATGTATAGTATGTATAGTATGTACATACACGTATATAGATATATCTATATGTATATATATATATATATACAACACACACCTTTTGGAACCATCAACGCACGTAAAAAACACAAGATAGCCTTCAACCACCTTCACAAAATTTGCTCAACCTATTTATATCTAAATGTATATGTATATATGTGTACAACATGTATTGTATGTACATACATATATGTATATATATATATATGTATATGTATAGTGTGTATATTATGTACATACACATATGTAGATATATGTATATGTATATATATGTATATGTATATGTATATATATGTATATATGTATATATATATGTATATGTATATATATATGTATATGTGTGTATATATATGGCTATTTGTGTCAACTTTGCTTGGAATTTTCGTCAGGCTCACTTTTTTCCAAGCTTCCGGAAGCCGGGGAGAAGGTCGCGAGTGGGTTATAATTTCGGCTGGAATTTTTTTCAGCCTCTCGAAATTTTTTTCCTTCTGATAACTGTAAAAAAATGTGGCTGGGATGATTGTTGGCTGCTTTGGGAATACGATGACATTTGTTGAGCCACGTGGATAGAGAAGGTTGTTGAAATAAAATGTTGGTTCGTGTCAACATTAATTGTTGTATGCTTTGCATGTACTGGGAATCATCATAATAATAGCTTCCCTTTAACGCCTCGAAGAACAAAATGAATATTTGGTAAATTTTCAATGAGGCATTATTTGGTGTCATTTTGTTGCTATACCTAATATAAGAGCCATGAGCATCAAGGGTAAGCTTTTGCGAGGGTGCAAGCTAGATCAAGCTTTGTGCAGCTTCTGCAAAGGTGGGTGGAGGTTATTTTATGTTTTTTGCAAAGGCAGATGGTTGGCAATGCAAAAGAAAAGTGTTGCCTATGATAATTATTTTCCCATTTTTGTGGAGGGAAGTTGGTGAGAAGAGGTGTGTTTGAACCAAGTGGGAAGATGTGCTACAAGATTTTTTTTTTGGCATGGGTTTTAACTTTGAAACCTATAATGTTCGATTTATGGTTTTTGTTTACTCATTATAGTTGCAATCCAATCAAATAGTCATTGTTACACAACCTATGTTGAATGTTGTCCTTTGTATTCTTAGCCTCTGGTTTTCTTGTGTGTACTTTGGTTGGAATCCTTGCAAGCCTTGTTTATTTTTGAGCTTCCCGCAAATGAGGGCTAAGGTGGAAAACGACCTTCCCTTTAAAAAAATCTAGGCTGAAATTCCCACGAGCCCCCGTTGTTTTAATCCTTGTGGAAAGATCACAAACATCCAGACTGAATTTTCCCTCATTTGCCTAAATGAGAAGGCTAGGAATTCAAACCTTTTGTTAGCTGTAATATATTACGTAGCTTGAAGCAGGGAATTATTATAGGCAACAAAAGCTTTAAATTTTTATACTCCTCAACCAGTTAATTGAGGGAAAATGTTGTGTGGATGTTTGATCTCTTGAATGCTAGTTGGTTTTGAGATTGCTTGTTGTATGGTTTGTGTGTGCTTGTAATACTTGTGATCATAGTTGTTGTTTATCCAATTGTATATAAAGTGTGAAATGAAAGATTTGTCTTCCTTTATACTATACTTAATGTATGGAACACTATAGCTAGTAGTCACCCACATGCCAAAACCCACAATTGTAGATTGTTGATGGCCAGGTTGGGTTGGTTTTTTTAGCTTAGTTCATTGCTATGCAGTTTTTTTGTGCTTTGATATATATTTATATCTATGTGTGTATATATATATATGTATCTATATATCTGTATACATATATATATGTGTGTGTGTGTGTGTATGTGTATATATATACATGTATTTATATGTATATGTATGTGTATATATGCATATATATGTATTTATATGCATATATATGTATTTATATGTATATATATGTATATATGCATATTAATATGTATATATGTATATATGCATATTAATATGTATATAGGTATAAAATAAAACTCAATACAATAATCCCTACTCTCCACCCTACTATATTGGATCATGGACCCTCATGGGCTCTCACCAAACCCTCGAGCAAGAATATACATTGCCCACCACTCTAATCAATCATGAAATCAATATTGCGTACACGAGGATATGAATGTCTATTTGACCATTGTCACTAATTTTCCATTCTCACCTGCATACCAAAACCCACATAACAGAATAGATCTTGATATCAAGATTCACCAATGAAATAGCAGATTTAGTAATTTTGAATTATTCATAGAAATTTGAAGCCATGAATGAAACAATATAGCCAACACTTTCCCACATGCCAAAACCCATAAAACTATATATTCTTTTGACCAAGAATCGACACAATCAAACAATATTAGTTTCAAGAGCTAGCCACATGGAGAAACCCGCATAACATGCAAATTCAACACAGGAAATGCAACAATCCCCTTTTAAAAATAACATAAACTATTTTAGAAATACTCCACGAACGGTTTTTCCAATATTCACCTCTTTTGATTTCCTTCAATTACACCTCTTCCCACTTGGTTTCTCTTCCCTCCGTCCTCTCTCGATGGGTTCTTAAAAATGAACATAGAACTATCACAACCCACCCCGGCTATGGAAATTTTGTGAAGGTGGTTGGATGTTATCTTCTATTCTTTGCATGCCTTTATGGTTGCAAAAGGTGTGGGTTGTGATAATTCTTATATATATATATATATATATATATGTATATGTTATATATGCACAATATGTTATTGAAAATTGCATAGACATTTTCTTTGTTCCCCAAGGACTTTAAGCGCAGATGTTACTTGCACCATCAACACTAAATGGAAACCATACAATGATTAATGTTGATGCCAGTTTGCTAGCCTCCTCTACTGCCATGCCAAACGCTTTTTAAATTTAAAAAGAAAAAAAAAAACACCTGCTACATAGTGTCCGAGGCCTAGAAACACAAAGGCTGGGAAAAATTCCAACCAATGTTTCCCATGGCTCAATGCTAATTTTTTGTCGTTTAGCTTTGGCTATATACTTTCATTTACAATGCATAATAAAATAGCTGAAATTATAAAGTCAATGTTGTTTGCAAAAAGGCATTCTTCTCGATATTGTTGTGCTCAAGAGGCTATACTATTTGAATTTTTGATAGGGTCCTAGTAAATACATTTATGTAAGTATATATATACACTTATCTAAAAATATATATATATATTTGATAGAGAAGAATGCATTTTTGGATAACAATATAAATTGTATGATATTAAATATTTGATTATGCATTGCAAAGAGTGGAATATAGCCAAAGCTATCGAACAACAGTTAGATTGTGTTGTGGAGAACAACACAAACTATTTAAATATATTGCAATCATTTACATAAAAAAAAAGCCATAAATTTCAAGACAATATTATATTTTGTTGTGTGTAGATTTGTATGCAAACCAAAGTAGATGTAAGCAATGTGCATATGTATTCTTCCCAATGTTTATTGTTTTCTAAAAATAGTTATTTGTGTGAATCTTGACATGACATACTTCAAATTTTATAGTTCATATCAATTGTTGTATGCAACATTCAAGCCTTTTTTGCTAATTATTTGTTTTCCTTTGTACTCTTGGTGTTTCTACGGGAAAAAAGGAGGAATTTTAAAATTGAAACAGTGAACTTGGAGTACCAAATTATATGTTAAGTATTATTTGAATCATTGAATCCCTTGTTATTATTAATCATTTTTTTCCATATTGTTAATGGTTGTGTAAAAAAATTAATTTCCCATGTTGTGTTTGGAAGTCATAGACCTTCTAGCTAGTCGTTGGCATTGCAACTCTTCATTCCTAAAAGAGTAGATAGAGCAATGTCGGTGGTCTCTAGCTCTTCCAAGGCTGGCACACAATCCTCAAGTAGAAGTCTTGTAAGTGTATTTGTTGTTTATTCTATTGTTTCTTCCAATTATCTTGTTAGTTTCTCATGTACACCAAACAAATCAAAAAAATACTTCATTTGCATTAACAATTACTATGATATATTTTCCAACTTATTTATATTTGAACTATCTTTCTTGTTTCCCCTTCAATTTATTGGCCTTTTTTGAGTAACTTAGATCTTCGAGGGGAAATTTTCTTAGTTTCCAAATGTGTCAATATTGTTGTTTCCTTTTAGAGTTGATTCATTGTTATAGACATCTCATTGCTACCACTATGTTGAGTTTAATTGCCTTGTAGGCTACAAATGTGAATCTATCCTTAACAAGAGATGCACTACACTTTATAGATGTTGGAGATGTTGTCCCATCTCTAGTCCTCCAACTAATTTCTTACCAAAAAATAGGAGGTGATCAAAGCCCAGTCGAATGGTACAAAGTCGTCCTATCTGATGAAACCCACATGCAGATGGGAACTTTTCTTGTAAAATACAATGACCTTTTGTTTACAAGTGAATTGAAAATAGGTTTGATTGTGTTCTTGACAAACTATTTGTCTAGAAAGCTGCGGGAATTGAGGTTTGATATAGTTCTTCCTTGCTTGTTCTTGTAGTTTCCTACTTTCTTGTTTGTGGGGGCTGCCTTTTAAATTAGTTAATGTTTGTTTCATTCCAGGGCAATTGTCATACTATCCCTAAATGTGAAGATGATAGATTGTTGACTAATTTGAAAACCTAAATATTTTTTTAGAGATCAAGAAGAACAAAAAGTTGGCTGTGAGTCACCCTCCCCATCCAAACAAGCCTCCATCTTTAGAATTGATACATCGCCAAGGAAACAAGATGCTTCTGCAAAAATCAGCCCTATTAAAGGGTTCAATGTTTACCAAACCAAATGGATGATAAAAGGCCGTGTAGCAACAAAGAGGGATATGCACCATTATAGCAAGCAAGGGCATGAGGGGTAGGTATTTAACTTTGATATCATTCATGATGAGGGCACAAAAATATAGATTACATGATTTAATGAGATTGCAGATATGCATTATGATAAGGTTGAGGTTGGACATACTTATTATGTGTCAAAGGGATCGATGAGACAAGCAGACAAAAAATTTAATAAGTTAAATAGTCAGATGGAAATCATTCTGGATCAAATTTCAATGTTAAAGTGCTACGATGATGAGGCCTTTGTGCCACAGAAAGTATTTTATTTCACACCATTAAATCAAATTGCAGTTTGCACTAATAATAGTTTAATTGATGTTATTGGCACTATGGTGCATGTGGGAATGGTTTCGACCATACAAAGAAAAGATCAGTCCCAAACAATTCAGAGGACTATTAAACTTAATGATTTTTCATCATTTTCAATTGTTTTTAATTTGTGGGGCTCAAACTAGGAAGCAAAGGGTCGTGAGCTAGAGAGGTTGTAAACCCCTGGTTCAGCTCTCATCCTTGTTGTGAAAAATGCACATGTTGGGTACTTCAATGGAGTTGTTCTGAACACAGCCATAGGGACTCTTCTATATATAAATCCTAATATACCAGAGGCACAACCATTGATCGAGAGAGGCTATATTGATCCACTTTCTATTGATCCCCCTCGTCTAGTCCCTTGTAAGGTCACTTTGGGAAATGGGAGTCACTATTGCATATATGTTTGACCACTGCCTTAACTTGCCAGAGACTTTGCAAGCTACTCTCAAGGCAATAGTAAAATTTATAAAAAAATATGCATTTAGTTATGTTGGATGCCCGTTGGAGATGAATGGTAGGCAATGCAAAAAAAAGTGTGAACAATCTGAGCAAAATACATGGTTTTCCCCAAAATGCCAAAGAACAATAGTTGACTGTGACTTTCGATATTTATTGCAACTAAAGATCGAAGACCACACATGTGAGCTTTGAGCAACTGCTTTTGATGAGGCTGCAACAAGCCTATTACAAATTTCAGCAAAATACCATTTGCATGTTGCAATATGAGTCTACCACTAAAATAAGTGTTAAGTTTGTTATCAATGTTGTCACCTACACAACATTTGTTTTCACAGTTCTAATCAAAACTCAAACTTATACTTTAGAAACAAGACTGAAAACAACAATAGTGGAGGTTGCAAAGCTTAACTTTGAAGCTGAGTGCAAGCTCTTACTATCAAATTTGTCTACTATTTCTGCCACCATGCAGCAGGCTCTGGAGATAGTTGTCGTATTTCCTTTTGAAGACTAAGACAACTGTGGCTAATTGGGACTTTGTATATTTCTTTTAGTTCATCTTGGTTCAACATTTAGTTTGTTTAATTCCCTCGCACTCCTTGTTGCATCAAAAAGACATTTTCTCTCTACCGCTATTGCTTTGTTATTTATTTGAGTGGTTATATATTAAGGTGTTGAAGTATAACTTATAATTTCTAAGTTAAAAAGATACAATTATTTTGTTTTCTATTAATTATGTTGGCTATAATCTCCTTACATTTTAAGTGTATATTTCTGATTTAATTTTATATTGTTTATTTATATAGAGTTTTTTTCCTTTTTAGGAGATGTATTGCTATCTACACCTACTCATTGTGACAGATTTTGGGACCCGAGATGCTTGCTCTCTTCCTAAGATTTTTCACCTAGGAAGAGAGAGATTTAGGGTTCCAAAATGAACACTCAAATTAGGATGTATGCAATGTTGTTTAATGTAAATGAACTTAACTAAATGCAATTAACTAATTGAAATGAACTAAAATGAATGTAAAAGTGCAATTTAAGCTATGTTTGAAAACACATTGTGATATGAAAACTACTATGAAAATGGAGAAATTGAAAGCAGTATGCAGAATAGAAAGAGATGGATGTAATCAAAGTGCACCTGGATGAAATATGAGTTATTTGGAGTGTCTAGAATGATGATGAATTTTACTAGTTTTTCATAGTGGGACTCATTTTCCCAGCATGGTAAATCATTCCTATTGATGAAAAAGTGTCAGGAATTGATTTCTGACAGTCGGGATCCAAGATCTGACAAAATATAGATTTTCAGGTCTCAGGTGAGACTCATTCGACACCCATGGTGAATGGGTTCCACCTAGGACCTAAAACCAAGTGTCAAAAATAATGTTGTGTTTAATGTTGTTTGTTGGGATAATATGGAAAAATACAGTTAATATAAGCATATGAGGGCATAAAGAGACAAAATAAAGCATGAGAAAGGTGTAAATAAGGAGATGTGCCTAGAAAAGTGTGAAGGCTTGTTACAAGACTTTACAAAACTTCAATATAGGAATTTTTTGATGTGTAAAAAGGTGATTTTTAGGTAAATTGTATTAAATAGAGTCTAGAAGAATGTAGAAATGTCTTACAACACTTCACAACACCTTCACAAGAGGTCATTCTTTGAATTTTAGTACCTAAATAAGCATGTCCAAGCCATGATACAACATAGAATTAGAGAAACATAGATTCAACACCATGAAACAAGACCTAAAAGGCCATCAAAATGAAAAGGGGCCATTTTTCTACGGCACACTCATATATCTACTTGTGGACATAGCTGTATGTATGTGTGCATTTACATATGCATATAGATAAATATACATGCATGCAATTGAGATTTCCCTGCATTATACAACTTGCCGGTACAGATGTGTTTGGATATATATGCATATATGCATACACAATTCAATATTTACAACTATATGTGAGTTGTTCTAAAGAGAATGTTCTTTTTATCTTGTTTACAATGTTCTTAGTGCATAGAATATCTTGATAGAGTTTTGTGTAGATATATGTGTCGCTGATGTATTTGTCTATGTAACTATCATGTCTGGCTAACCATCTAATGCTTACTAAGTCTTCTTGCTAATACTTTGTGATCCCTAATGATAGTGCCATGTTGGATGTGGATGTAGTATGATTCATGCCTATAATGTTTTTTATGTATGTTATGCAGCTCAATCCACAACCTAGTGTTGAACAATGCATTTTTGAAACTACTACAATGTGCTCACTTATTTTGGTGAGTTTTAAGTAGAAAGTATTATTGCACAACCACTGGCAATATATGTAGCACATACATAAGACAATCTTCGCATGGTATGTTGTGAAAAGTGACACTTGTCTCCTGTGTGCATGCAAATCAAAAAGCTCAAGTTATAGAGGTTGCCTTCTTTTCTGTAAGTCGGAGTTGATTGTTGTTCTCTAAATTAGGGTATATTTTTCCCTTTCCTCTTTTCCAGCATGTCCCCTGTGATAATTTTTTGCCAGTGCTTCTCTTCGAAATCATGTCTGTGGTTTGCATGGGATTCTTAGCATGAATTTTTTTCTATGCTTATTTGTATGGCATCGAATTTCCACCTATGTTTGCACCAAAATAAAATTCTTAACATAATCTAGTCTTCCTTTTATGGTATGTTGCTCACTATCCTAGGTTTTTTTCACCCATATATGCACCTCTTCAGAAAGGCTTAGATTTGGCTCAGAGGTTAGGCATACAAAAACATTGCACTGAATAGCAATCAACTGAATTGCTTGCCTCAACTGTGTAGACATTCCTTTGTATTTTGCTATAAACTATAGGATACATATTGACAATTACAGTGCACTATAAATCAAACAAGATGATCTTCTCCAACAAAACTATTCATTATCATCATCATCAAAAGTTGCTCTTCTTTACAATAAGTGAATTGCTTCTCCTTTCCTCTTCACCTCTATACATATAGAATCTGGACCCTCTCTTGATTCACTTCATTATCATTTTGTATATGTGACATGTAGTTGTCCTATTACATATATTCTGCTTATAAATTATACAGCCACTTAAATTTTGTGTTCTAGATATTGCTTGCCAATAAAGCATGTTTGCAGTACCAAAGTTCACAATTTCCTTCTATGTAGGTTTATCCCATTCAAATGATTTTAGATTATAGCTACATTGTATTTGTATACAAGATGTAATGCTCCCCAAAAATGATAAATCGCTTTACAATCCCACGTTTACATATTGTATGTCCTTCACCTATATTCCATCTATATATAGTGTAAACCTACGTATCTTTTTTTTCATTTCTCATTTCACAACTCCATGTCAAATTATAACAAATGTATAATGCTCATTTCCACTGAACAAATTCCCTCGGATGCTATACCATTTCCTTAAACATTCACCAAAGTGGTGCACAATTAATGTTACTACTCAAGGGTTTTCTCATAGCCAATGATGCTCCATAACCTATAAGGAAACTATGCAGCCATAGAATGACAATTTCCACATAACCCAAATCTGAAAACATGCAAGTAAAATACTCAACATCAACATGCAAGAGAATAGACAACATACCCATCAAAGATGACACAAGATATACCCTGGGAAAACCCTCAAGAGGGAAAAACCCAGCCTCCAAAAGCATCCACACTCCATGTATTATTCAGCAATGAAAACCCATTACAATACATCTGCAGAGACTCCATGAACACTTTTGAAGCACAAGCTCTCCATGCATTCCATGTGACCAAGCATGAATCCACACATCCCATGCCATGCTTCAAACCCTCACACATGCACAAGCTCAACCTTGACCAACTTTTGATCCAACCTTTTGATCCAACCCTAAACAACCACCCTTGTGGTTGCTTTTATAGAAACAAGCTCCCACAAAACCACCAAGTGGTATTACATAAACCATGTGCCCAAAATACTACAACATGTGACCCCACATTTAATATTGGGTACTTTATTATTTTATTATTATTCCCCAATATTAAATCATTACATTTTACAATTATGTCCCAATGATACATATAACAAAGTGGCCCCAACATTATAACTCCTTGTGATGCACGTTCACCTAGAAAACCCCTAGGTGCACCATACACATAATAAATAAATAAAATATTACAAACATTATGCAAGGTGTATAACACCTAATTCCAAGACGGAAAAAAACCCAGCCTCCAAAAGCATCCACACTCCATGTATTATTCAACAATGAAAACCCATTACAATACATCTGCAGAGACTCCATGAACACTTCTGAAGCACAAGCTATCCATGCATTCCATGTGACCAAGCATGAATCCACACATCCCATGCCATGCTTCAAACCCTCACACATGCACAAGCTCAACCTTGACCAACTTTTGATCCAACCTTTTTCCAACCCTAAACAACTACCCTTGTGGTTGCTTTTATAGAAACAAGTTCCCACAAAACCACCAAGTGGTATTACATAAACCATGTGCCCAAAACCATACAACATGTGACCCCACATTTAATATTGGGTACTTTATTATTTTATTATTATTCCCCAATATTAAATAATTACATTTTACAATTATGTCCCAATGTTACATACAACAAAGTGGCCCCAACATTATAACTCCTTGTGATGCACATTCACCTAAAAAACCCCTAGGTGCACCACAAACATAATAAATAAATAAAATATTACAAACATTATGCAAGGTGTACAACACCTAATTCTAACATAACCTAATATGCTAGGTTGTAGCGCAGGATTCCTTTTATGTGTCCAGAATCCAATCCATTTTGTACATAAGGAAATTCTACAATTTATTTACTTACTTTGTTCTACTACAACTCCATTGCCTCTCATTTGTAATTAATTCTATAAGTCTTTATATTTTATCATTTGTTTATTCTCTACTAATCAAAAAAAATTTCCTTTGAAGGCCTTTTCATCTGATTAGATCTTGTATTGAGTCATTGGCAGTTGAAACATTACTCTCACCATTGATCATAGTGGTGGACAATTTATTTTCTTGCTTGGGGGTTTGGTGAGAGTGCACGATGCTCCATGAGCCAATATGGTAGGGTGGAAATCAGGCCTTGATTTTTTTTGGCCATAGTGTATTCTCCCACACACACTAGGTATGGCTAAATTATAATCACTCCATTCAATAGAACTATAGCTACGAGTTTTACCTTCACATTTTCATGGTTATTATGCAATAAAATAGTTAATGTTGTGTGGTTCATTCTATTTTTGAATAATCAGGTCACAGTAAACTTCACACTTTTTATTCTTATAGACCATATTCTAGCCATAATGCAGTGTTTGATGAACTACTCTATTACAAACAACCTTTCAAAATAATGATAGTGACTGGAAAATTAGTGACAATGGCCAAATGGAAAATCATATCCTCATGTACGCTATATTGATTGTAATAAGCAATATTCATTTCACCATTGATCAGAGTGGTGGGAAATGTATATTCTTGCTTGGGAGTTTGGTGAGAGCTGATGAGGCTCCATGACCCAATATGGTAGGGTGAAGAGCAGGCCTTATTGTGTTGAGTTTTATTTTATAGTTTTTTATGTACAGATTGCTATCTTTCTCACATAGTATTCACAAAAAAATAAAATGTTTTAGGTTGTGGTTACAATGTACTAAAATAGTTCATCTTATAAACCTTATGTTAGCCTACATTGACCATTGTTGATAATTGATCTCTTGCTTAAGCTATATCATTCCATAAAGGAGGCCGGGAAAATAGAGTGGTTGTACAAGAGGCCAGTAAAATGTCTTCAGCATTGATTGTTGTATGGTTTTCATGTAGTGGTGATCATGCAAGTAATATATGTTTTAAAGTCCTCATAAAACAAAATGAATGTCTGTGCAGTTATCGATAACGTATTTTTTGGTCTCATTCTCTAGGTTTATGTTGTTTTTGAAGGTGGCTATGGAGGCCTGCAAAATAGCATCAGCATTAATTGTTGTATGGAAACCACATAGTGGTGATGGTGCAAGTAACATTTGTTTTAAATTCCCCGACATACAAAACAAATGTCTGTCCAATTATCGATAGCATATTGTTTGGTTTCATTGTCTAGGTTTCTATTGTTGTTGAAGGTAGACGTCAGTCAGCATTGCAAGCTTCTTTGGGAATCTCTTTGAAGGTGGTTGGATTTTATCCTGTGTTCTTCTCATGTGTTCATGGTTGCAAAAGATCTGGGTTCTGATAAATTTGTGTTCATTTTTTGTAGGCGGTGGAGAAACAACAGAGGGAAGAGATAGCAAGCGAGTAGAGATGTAACTGAAGGAAGCAGGAAGAGGTGTAGAATTTTTATTCTTCCGCCCCCATCACTACCTGGTCTTATTTAGTTCTATAATCTCTTCATATTCGCAGTTGCTCCAAAGAACATGCTTCTCCTTTAGGAGAGAGAGTTCAAGAAGTGGGATGTTGATATTCCAGTATAGATGCTAAACAGATGAATGAGATTTCAAACAACTATGAAGATGAAGATATGATAAGATTGGCTAAGACAATGGGAACATTGATTTCACAATTCATCATAGTACTAGCCACCCAATATTAGAGAGCAGGCCTCATTTTGTTATGTATATGCATATATATGACAGAAGTTTTAAGGAAGTAAATAAAACATCATTTCTCAATCCTTTATTATGGATGTGCATACCACTCTCCAAAGCTTTCATCAAACAATTATACCAACCAGTTGATTGGCTTGTCTATGCTACCAAATTTTCCATACATGTCTCTAAAAAATTGGTATATACTCCTCCCAAATTGATAGCTCTTTGAAACTATTTTGGTTTTCATCTCTATTTCTAAATTACCTCATCACTAAAGCTACCTCATCACCAATGTTGTGATATATTTTAAATGTTTCCTTGATTAGTCTACCTACAAGGGATTCTAACCCTTCTCTCCACTGTTTCAAGACTCTTTATTCAAGGCTAAGTTAGCAACATGGGGAAAGGTGCAGCCTATCTTATAGAGCATCTACCAAAAACAACAAACCATCAAGGTTACTTCTGACCCTAAACACAACTTGAGAAGATCAATTGATAATTCACCAAAAACTCATTTCAACTCTCAACAAAAACCCTTCATTTTCATAGCATTGCTATAAAGCATCAAATCATCAAACTTGTCTCCAAACCTTTATCAAACTCAAAAAAATCTCAACCATCATCATTTTAACAAGAACAAAGAAAAAACCTAATTAGGAAACTCTGAATCCATTCATTCATTCAACAAGCACCAATTTACTATTCAAAGCAACTTGCTCCACAAGGAAAAATGATAACAAACCAACCATTTATGCTTCTAATCTTTTACTAGACTTCCAAGAAATTGTAATCATCATGCTTTAGATTGAAATATTAAACCAAATACCTTGTGAGAAAACTCTAAAACATTCAATCTTGATCAACATGCATACTCAAGTCACCAATTTGCACCATGGTTCCACATTACTCAAAACACCAAAATAAAAAAATTGCTTTCTAAACTTTGTTCAGGCATTAAGACATATCTACCAACATCACTTAGACAGATTCAAACAAAAATCCATCAGTCAACTTACTGTTTGTACAGAATTACTCTTTTTAACAGTCAAGGCACCAAATTCCTAGTGGTGCAACTTTTGTTATGTAACTCGTGTGACCAAACGGACTGTTCCAATGCATTTGAATAGGTATTTTTATGCTAGGAATGGTCCTATTTTGCATGCAAACACACAAAATCGCTTTGAGCTACGTTCAACCGGATCGACCCCTTACTAGTCGAAAGTGCAAAATGGCTACAAACTTCAACATGATATTACTCGGATACCACAATGCTTACAAACTTTTCGTTTGATCCTATGGGATCGCATTGGGCCCCTCTATAATAACCTCTCTCAGTTTTTTCTATCTTAGAGGCATTCTCCCATGGTGGAAAATTTTCACTTGGGGAAAAAGTTGTCAAATGCAAGTAGTTGAAAGTTGCAAAGTGGTGTGACTTTCATTCTGCAACTCGTGTGACCAAACAAACTATTCTAGCCTATCTAAATAGTTATATTTACACTAGGCCTATGGTCCTCTTTCGCACCTAAACACGTGGAATCACTTTGAGCTATGTTAAGCCAGATCGATCCCTTAAGATTCCAAAGTGCAAAATGGATTCAAACTTCAACATGTTGTTACTCGGATACCATGATGTTTAGAAACTTCTTGTCTGATCTTATGGTATTTTTTTGGGCCCCTCTACAATAACCTCTCTTGATTTTCGCTATCTCAAAGGCATTTTCCCGTGGTGGCAAATTTTCACTTGGGGAAAAAGTTATCAAATGCAAGTAGTTAAAACTTGCAAAGTGGTGCAACTTTTTTTTAGCAACTCATGTGACCAAACAAACTATTCCAATGCATCCAAATAGGTATTTTTACACTATGCATGGTCCTCTTTTGCACCCAAACACGCGAAATCGCTCCAAGCTATGTTCAACCAAATCAATCTCTTAAGAGTCTAAAGTGCAAAATGGCTGCAAACTTTAGCATGTTGTTACTCAAATACCATGATGCTTAGAAACTTCTCATCCAATCCTATACGATCACATTGGGCCCCTCTATAATAACCTCTCTCAATTTTCTCTATCTCAAAGGAATTTTCCCGTGGTGGTGAATTTTCACTTAGAGAAAAAGTTGTCAAATGCAAGTAGTTGAAAGTTGCAAAGTGGTGCAACTTTCGTTCTGCAACTCGTGTGACCAAAAAAACTATTCCAACATGTCTAAATAGGTATTTTAACACTAGAAATGGTCCTCTTTATCACCCAAACATGTGGAATTGTTTTGAACTATGTTCAACCGGATCGATCCCTCAAGGGTACAAAGTGCAAAATGGTTGCAAACTTTAGCATGTTTTTAATTAGATACCATGATACTTAGAAACTTCTTGTCTAATCCTATAGGATCGCGTTGGGCCCCTCTACAATAACCTCTCTCAGTTTTCACTATCTCGGAGGCATTTTCCCATGGTGGAAAATTTTCACTTGGGGAAAAAGTTGTCAAATGCAAGTAGTTGAAAGTTGCAAAGTGGTGTAACTTTCATTTTGCAACTCGTGTGATCAAACAGACCACTCCAACACATCTAAATAGGTATTCTTACACTATACATGGTCCTCTTTCACACCCAAACACGCGGAATTGCTCTAAACTACGTTCAACTAGATCGATCCCTTAAGGGTCCAAAGTGCAAAAATGGAAGAAATCTTTGACAAACTATTACTCAAAAACCGTGATGCTTAAAAACTCTTTGTCTAATCCTACGGGATCACGTTGGGCCCCTCTACAATAACCTCTCTCAATTTTTGTTATCTCAGAGTCATTTTCCTGTGGTGTCCAATTTTCACTTGATGGAAAAAGTGTCAAATGCAAGTAGTGTAGTGGGCCCTCTATTGAATATTGTTGTTGTAGAGTAGTTGCAAGGCCTGTACGGCCTGATGGTGACTCCAAATTGATTTGAATTGCTCTTTTAGTGTCTTATCTATCATTTTGACTAAGTTTGAGGCATTCGCATTGGGGTTGTAGAATCTTATTGAGTTTTCCCTATAGGTGGGTCTAAAACTCCAATTTAAAGGTTTTGAAGACATTGAAATATTATTATGGCCCATTCCACTAACTGTAACTCCTATATCTGAGTGGAATGGGTCTGATATGGTAGGATTTAGTTGATTGAATGTTTTTGAGAGTAGGATAGGTCATTTTGGATTTTGGGCATGATGCCCTAATTGTAAAATTTGAATGTTTTGAGTGAAATTTGATGGTTAAAGGTGGGTAGGTGAGGAAAACTCTTAGGGAAAAATTTTTTGGTGATAGATTAAGTATGTGCAGGCCATTTGAAGCATGTTTGATGCATTGGTGAAGTGTAAACAATTTGGGAAGTGGGATTTTCAATAAACCCCTTTGTAACTAGCTAAAAATGAGGGTTGTGTATAAAGAGGACTTAGTGAGTGGTTCATTGGCTAAAAATTGTAGATTTGGTAGTTTAATAGACTGGTAAATGACTGTCCATAGGTATTTTGGATTGGCAGATTGTTTAGAGGAGATTTTCTTTGTAAATTAGGCCTATTTGGCTTAAGTGGACAACAAAGAAGCATTAGTTTGAGGGATTTGTTCCAAAAGAGTTATATGAGCTTTTGAGATATGTTTTGGTATGCCTTAAAGGATGTCTAAAAATATAATTGGTTAATGGGTTTGAGATCAAATTTTTGAGATAGGTCCAAGAAACTAGGTCTGTGGACCTCAAGGCAAATAGTGAAGTTGTGAATGGAATCACCCTAGTTAGGGTTTTGGAGATTGAAGGCTTGTTGAAAGCAGTTAAATTTGTGATTGGTAATTGATGGCCTCCCTAATCTGCATCACTTCTCTCCTGTTGCAATTTTGGGTGGATTATTACTTTCAAAGTATTGGGAATGCTTTTCCTATTTTCTAGTTGGAAGTTGTCATTCTAAAAGGCTCATATCTTGATATATTTTATACTCATTCTTAATCAATTATCAAATTAATAATTAGTGCATTTATTTATAGTTAATCTTTTCTTTTCAATTTGTGCAATTTTGGAATTTGTAACTCTACTAGTATTCCTAGAAATATTAAATTTGTTTAGCATTAATCAATTAATATTCAAGAAAAACCATGAAGGACAACAATGATCAATTCTAGGGCTAACAAATTAATAAGTATACATGTGAATAATTCAAGCATGTACTTGTGAATAAAGGAAGCATAATTACTCAAAAACACATAAGACTTGTAGTATACACACGAATACATAGTATTCTCAAATTAATACAAAGTATATGCATGAATACAAGGTATATGCATGAAAACATGTAAGTCACAAAATATACATTGGAAGACATGTAAGTCACAAAGTATACATGTAAGTTGTAAACCATACACTTGAATACACATAACTCATATCTATTGAACCATGGAGTTATAGTGCAAATATGGAAACCATCGATAATATAGATTTGTATTAACCAAATATCCATATAGGCATACATCAATATATGTCAATATAAGTATAAAATATAGGTACAAAAGAGCCATATAGGCTTATGAGTACCATATAGGCATACAATGTAAAATATATCCAATACAAAATATGTACAAAAATGCCATATAGGCATACAACAAAGGGCTCTGGAATCAAAAGTCATCGCTCTCTAGTCTCTCGAAATAAACTCTTTCCCTTTGCTTGTCAATCGGATGGCAATACGTCTATCAATCATTTATGCTACAGTCAAGGAGTACTCTTGCTACTCCTCCTAGTGTTTAGTTCCTGGTTAAGTTTTATTTGTTATGTAATAAGAAGTAAAGACATTAATATATAGAAATTATATTTTAAAAAATGATTTATTTAACTAAATAATAACTTACCGCCATCTAATGATCACTCTCCATGAGGTAAATATTTGAATGCCCATGCTACTCAAGGCGTGCTAAAGCCCTATATAAACCATCCAAATAGAAATTAAACTATGAATCAATAATGGTTTTTTTTTCACTAACTAACATCTATAACAACGAATGTAAATTGAAATTTAGTAATTTGCCTCATACCTCCATTGTCAGAGCCATCAAGGATTGTATATCAGATGAAACACAGATGTTCATAGTCATCTGAACATTCGGAAGTGTCTTTGCTTGCAACATATGAAAATAAAACAACAAATTATTCAATCACGAAAACTACAATAGCGATCCACGTCATGACTTATAATGTATGAGATAATGAAGAAAATTTTGAGTACTTATTAAACTATATATTTTTTACTATCATGATTACTATTTTCCCTATCCATATCTTGTTGAAAAGCACATGATTTTAGGCTTTTACCCATAGCAACAAGGCGGTGAACCATTTGATAAAATGCTTTCATAGACATGCACAATAACTGTGGTGGCATAGAGAAGGCAGTGAACTGTTTTAAAAAATGCCTCAAAGAAATGGGGTCTCATGGTGATGGAATGTCATTACAAATAAATTATGCACGTCATGGCATTCCATCACCATAAGACTGTATTTATTTCAGGAATTGTTTCAAACAATTCATTTCCTTCTCTATGTTATTATTGCTTACTATTATGCTTTAATCAAAATTTTTCCAAGCATCCATAGTTTATTGGAAAGCATCTATTTTAAAGTTTTAGCCATAGCAACAAGGAAGTGAGTAGTTTGATAAAATGCTTTGGTACACATGTATGGAAAATGCAGTATCATAGAAAAGGTGGTGAGTTGTTTGAAGAAATGCCTCAAAGAAATGTGGTCTCATGGTGATGGAATGGCATTCCATCACCATGAGACCACATTTCTTCAAGGTATTTTTTCAAAGTACTAACTGCCTTACAAGCCTATGCTATTGCTTACTATTATACTTTGATATATTTTTTCCAAGCATCCATAGTTTGTTGGAAAGCACCTTTTTTAATATTTTAGCCATAATAGCGAGGAAATGAACTGTTTGATAAAATACTTTGATAGACATGTATGGAAAATGTGGTAGCATAGAAAAAGCCGTGAGCTGTTTGAAAAAGTGCCTCAAAGAAATTAGGTCTCATGGTGATGGACATCACCATGAGACCCAATTTCTTGGAGGATTTTTTTTCAAATAACTCATTGCCTTGTCTATGCTATTGCTTACTATTATTCTTTCAAATATTCCTTCCAAGCATCCATACCATAGACAAGGCAGTGAACTGTTTGAAAAGATGCTTCAGTAAAAAGTGGTCTCATGGAATTCCATGACAAGAAAATGAAATTGAAAGTTGCTCCTAGACTTATTACTTATGCTATGTGAAGTAATTGCATCACTACTTATGTTGACTTTCTAAACAACTAGATATTGTAGTTGAAATTTTTTCATCTACCAACATCTAGTTATTAGTTATAGAATGTGAAGTAATGCTTTGTGTTTGAAAGATGTGCAACACAACGTAATCAACAATATGAATATGAACTACATAAATCTGTTAACTATATTTCATTAGTTAAACTCTTTACTCTATTATCTATGTGTAGGTTTGACTAAATCCACTAGCACTAGGAGGTGTTCCCTTGAAACCTCCAATATTAGCCTATTCAACATCCAAAATCACATATTAAAATACCATTTGTAAAACAATGCTATTAACATGTAATAAATTTATAACTATTTACTAGTTACATACCTCAATGGTAGGTGTAGTGGAGAAATAAGCAGGTGTAGGGCCAGTGTATCCAGTATCAACACTCTGACCCTACAAATTTATTAAAATCATAAAACTAAATTAGTTAATATTGCATTTCAAAATCAAAATTTAATAAATTAAATTCAATGAACATGCTAACTTTTACCTGAGTATCAATGCCATAGGCCTCATGCAAAATTTTAGTTTCCCTTGCCATCTCCATAGCTGTAGAGGGATCCTACGTAGCAACTTCCAGAATGTCAGTGGGCTCATATGAACAAGTCTCCCCGCAAGATTGACACAAATGGGATCGAATCCCACCACTCAAAGATTCCCCTAGATGGCATTGTAGAATATGGTTGGCATGCTAGCTAACACTCTAGGTCAATGAGATGATGGCCTACAAATTCTCTATGTTGGCACTCTCCTTCATGACAAAAGGGATAATGATATGCTCATGAGGCGTCCTAGCGAGAGGTTGTTTCCCTTGCCACGTAGGATCCTACTGTGCACTGGGTCTATCTTGAGCCGACCCCCCACCTCTCCCCTGGAAGCCCCTCATATCAAAATAATTTGGTATTTTGTTCAAAATGAACTCATAGTATAGTTTCCTAAGGAAATATTGTGGGACTTCACAATTGTTGCATGGTGGGTCATCAAAAACCATGCACCACGTATCCCAAAAAAATTTCCTAATCTCTTGGTGGTGGCACCAACGAATAGGAAACCTCTTCGCATTGAGGGTAAGATTTGCATTTGACTGTGGGTCAATGAATAATGCGCAAAAATCACATTTTATTAATTTTTAAATTTTCTACATCTCAATATGATAATTTATCTTAGTAATAAGCCCTATTTGCCTACCTCTTATCCCACCAACCAGTTAATTATTTTTTGATTGAATCTACATGTTTTAACATTTGTTTCAGTGAAGTTACCATGGTCATTCTTTCTGTGATTGAACCGTTTGGATCGTTCAACCTCCTAATTAAATCCTCAAATTAATTTTGATTGTTCTCATTTCACTCATTAAGTTTTGTTGAGTGCAAGGAGGATGTTGAGGGATTAGTGGATGAGATTGAGGTTGTGGTTGATTAACTTGGGGATTTTTTTGTTATTGTTGTGCTTGTTGAGGATTTTGTTCCTCTTGTTTTTTTTGTGCTTCTTAAGGATTTTGAGGATGGTTTGTAGGTTGATTAACATCTCCTACAAATTTAAATAATATATATCAAAAACAACCTAAAACTAACAAATTAAAAGCAAAAAATAAACAATCCTTACCTCTCACACCTCCTCATCAATGTGGTGACATCCTCACAATGAAACAACAACCGTTGATCAAGAATTTTGGAAAATACCTCCTCCCAGAACGTGAGCATGAAAATTTGGGGTTTTGGCCACGAACAAGAGAAAAAACATAGTCAAATGGAAGAATGAATTCAATTTTTTTCTTTTTTCTTTTGAAAAGTCATAACATGAGCTTTTTATAACGTACTCACGTTATGGGCTCGTTGTGGCTGAGCCTCAGGCTCAGCACACCAAGCCATAACATAAGCGCATTATAACACGCTCACGTTATGAGTTTTCAAAACTTTTTAAAAAGTTGGCCACAAATTGGCTACCCATCTTCATGCACCTGGCCCAATACCATCCATAAAGACTTGAAGGAAAGAGTTGAGAAGAAAGAAGAATTTTAGTTCCCCTCCATAGGTGGCAAGAAGCAAAAGAAAAAAAAGGTCTCCAATTGTTCAGGTATAGAAATACAAGAAGAAAGGGTTATCATCAAAAAACAACATAGTGAGTAGATTTATTCAAAATTATTTTAGTATTATACATAACAATAATTATTGCTCATACATCACATGTTAAAAATATGTCATTGTAGATTTGGATGACCAAGATATTAATAGAAGATAGTGAGTGCCATTCTCTATTGATCTATTTAACCAAACAATAACCAATTAAATACAAATTATTGATGGAAATTATTGACAAGTTTAGGATCACTTTAATTTATATATTATACTATTTTTAAATATGTACAAACATAAATTATTTCAAAATAAATATTTCCCTCCAATAGAATATGTCAAATAAAAAATGTTATTTTATCATAAAATAATTTTATTATTTGTTTTTTTTAACTATACTTTCCTAAAAAATAAGTAACCTAATAAATTTATAATAAGTACTAATACTATGTTAAAATGGTTAATAATAATAATAATAACAAGTGCGACATAGTGGCTAGTACTTTCCTTTATAGTATTTTAAATTTAATAAAATAAATGTAATTTTTTGTTAACATGAATAAAATTAAATGTGAATTTTCTTAATTATAGTATTATCATAATATTTAAAAATGTCACATTAATGTTAATTTTTATTAAAATAATATAAATAATTAATCATTATAATGTAAATTGTATCATAATGCATGCCTATGTTCTAACTTATGGAATAAAAGATAGTTACATGAATTTATATTAAAAAAAAAAAAAACAAATGACGGGCCATTTTTCTATGGCACACTCATATATCTACTTGTGGACATAATTGTATGAATGTGTTGGTTTACATATGCATATAGATAAATATGCATGCATGTAATTGAGATTTCCATGTGTTATACAACTTGTTGGTACAGATGTGTGTAGATATTGGTTTGCGTGTTGGATATCTATGCATATATACATACAAAATTCAATATTTACAACTATTTGTGAGTTTTTCTAAAGAGAATGTTATTTTTATCTTGTTTACAATGTTCTTAGTGCATAGAATATCTTGACAGAGTTTTGTGCAGATATATGTGTTGATGATGTATTTGTCTATGTAATTATCATGTCTGGCTAACCATCTAATGCTTACTAAGTGTTCGTGCTACTACTTTGTGATCTGTAATGATAGTGTCATGTTGGATGTGGATGTAGTATGCTTCTTTCCTATAATGTTTCTTATGTATGTTATGCAGCTCAATCCACAACCCAGTGTTGAACAATGCATTTTTGAAACTACTACAATCTACTCACTTATTTTGGTGAGTTTTAAATAGAAAGTATTATTGCAACCATTGGCAATATATGTAGCACATACATAAGACAATCTTTGCATAGTAGGTTGTGCAAAGTGACACTTGTTTCTTGTGTGCATGCAAATCAAAAAGCTCAAGTTATAGAGGCTACCTTCTTTTCTGTAAGTCAGAGTTGATTGTTGTTCTCTAAATTAGGGTATATTTTTCCTTTCTACTTTTCCAACACGTCCCCTGTGATAATTTTTTTCTAGTGCTTCTCTTCGAAAACATGTTTGCGGTTTGCATGTGATTCTTAGCATGACTTTATTTCTATGCTTCTTTGTATGGCATAAAATTTCCACCTATGTTTGCAACAGAATAAAATTCTTAACATAATACAGTCTTCTTTTTATGGTTTGTTGCTTGCTATCCTAGTTTTTTTCACCCATAATGCACCTCTTCAGAAAGGCTTAGATTTGGCTCAGAGTTTAGGCATATAGAAGTATTGTACCGAATAGCAAGCAATTGAATTGCTTGCCTCAACTTTGTAGACCTACCTTTGTATTTTGCTACAAACTGCAGGATACATATCGACAATTACAGTGCACTATAAATCAAACAAGATGATCTTCTCCAACAAAACTATTCATTATCATCATCATCAATAGTTGCTCTTCTTTACAGTAAGTGAATTACTTCTCCTTTCCTCTTCACCTCTATGCATATAGAATCTGGACCCTCTCTTGATTCACTTCATTATCATTTTGTATATGTGACATGTAATTTTCCTATTACATATATTTTTCTTATAAATTATACAGCCACTTAAATTTCATGTTCTAGATATTGCTTGACAATAAAGCATGTTTACAGTACCAAAGTTCACAATTTCCTTCTATGTAGGTTTATCCCACTGAAATTATTTTAGATTACAACTACATTGTATTTGTATACAAGATGTAATGCTCCCCAAAAATGCTAAATTGCTTTACGATCCCACATTTACATATTGTATGTCCTTCACCTATATTCCATCTGTACATAATGGAAACAGGTCTACTTATATTTTTTTCCATTTCTCATTTCACAACTCCATGTCAAATTATAAAAAATGTATAATGTTCATTTCCACTTAACAAATTCCATCAGATGCCATACCATTTCCTTCAACATTCACGAAGGTGGTGCACAATTAATGTTACTGCTCAACAGCTTGCTCATAGCCAATGGTGCTCCATAACCTGATATGCTAAGCTAGAGAGCAGGATTCCTTTTATGTGTCTAGACTTCAACCCATTCCATACACAAGGAAATTCTACATTTTATTTACTTACTTTGTTCTACTACAACTCCATTGCCTCTCATTTGTAATTAATTCTATAAGTCTTTATATTTTATCATTTTTTTATTCTCTACTAATCAAAACAATTGTCCATCATAGGCCTTTTCATTTGATTAGATCTTTTATTGAGTCATTAGCGGCCGAAACATTGCTCTCACCATTGATCATAGTGGTGGACAATTTATTTTCTTGCTCGGGGGTTTGGTGAGAGTGCATGATGCTCCATGAGCCAACATGGTAGGGTCGAAATCAGGCCTTGTTTTGTTTTGGCCATAGTGTATTCTCCCACACACCAAGTATGGCTAAATTATAATCAATCCATTCAAAAGAACTGTAGCTATGAGTTTCACCTTCCCACTTTCATGGTTGTTATGCAATAAAATAGTTAATGTTGTGTCACGGTTCATTCTATTTTTGCATAATCACCACAGTAAACTTCACACTTTTTTGTTATTCTTGCATAACATATTCTAGCCATAATGCAGTGTTTGATGAACTAATCTATTACAAACAACCTTTCAAAATAATGATAGTGACTTGAAAATCAATGACAATGGTCAAATGGACAATCATATCCTCATGTACGATATATTGATTGCAATAAGCAATATTCATTTCACCATTGATCAGAGTGGTGGGAAATGTATATTCTTGCTCAGGGGTTTGGTGAGAGTTGATGAGGCTCCATGACCCAATATGGTAGGGTGGAGAGAAGGCCTTATTGTGTTGAGTTTTATTTTATAGTTTTTATGTACAAATTGCTATCTTTCTCACATAGGATTCTCAAAAAAAATCAAATGTTTTAGGTTGTGGTTACAATGTACTAAAATAGTTCATCTTATAAACTTTATGTTAGCCTACATTAACCATTGTTGATAATTGATCTCTTGCTTAAGCTATATCATTCCATAGAGGAGGTCTGGAAATAGAGTGGTTGTACAAGAGGTGGGTGAAATGTCATCCGCATTGATTGTTGTATGGTTTTCATGTAATGGTGATTGTGCAAGTAATATATGTTTTAAAGTCCTCATTAAACAAAATGAATATATGTGCAATTATTGATAACATACTTTTCGGTCTCATTCTTTGGGTTTATGTTGTTGTTGAAGGTAGCTATGGAGGCTAGAGAAATAGCATCAACATTAATTGTTGTACGGAAACCACATAGTGTTGATGGTGCAAGTAACATTTGTTTTAAATTCCCTGACATACAAAAAAAATGTCTGTCCAGTTATCGATAGCGTATTGTTTGGTTTCATTGTCTTGGTTTCTATTGTTGTTGAAGGTAGTTGTTAGCATTGCAAGCTTCTTTTGGAATCACTTTCAAGGTGGTTGGATTTTATCTTGTGTTCTTTTCATGCGTTCATGGTTGCAAAAGCTATAGGTTCTAATAAATTTGTGTTCATTTTTTGCAAGCGGTGGAGAAAGAACGGAGGGACGAGATAGCAAGTGAGTAGAGATGCAATTGAAGGAAGCAGGAAGAGGTGTATAATTTTTATTCTTCCACCCCCATCATTTACTTGGTCTTAGTTATTTCTATAATCTCTTCATATTCGCAGTTGCTCCAAAGAACATGGTTCTCCTTTAGGAGAGAGAGTTCAAGAAGTGGGATGTTGATATTCTAGTATAGATGCTAAATAGATGAATGAGCTTTCAAACAACTATCTATTGAGGGTCGAAACAACATAACAACATTAAAAATAATATTACTATTATATTTCTCCTGGAAGAGAAAGAAAACACATGGAGATCTAACTCCCAAGGTCCTAGTAATTGGTTCTCAATTATGCTGATTTCACTCAGTCTTTGATATAACTATAACATTTGTTCAAGGGGCCTTTGCTGGTAACAAGGAACAAGACTACACAACATCAAGTAGTCTATGTTTGGGGAGTTTTAAATAAAAGAAAAAGATGAAACAGAGCTTTTAATCAAAGAAACATGAGTAAAATCCTTACATATTCAGACATGCATATCAATAATGAGTGTTTATTCCACCTAACCATAACTTCAACAAGATGCAATCCATAGAATAAACTATGCTACTACATACATCCATAATGCTAATTTAGATACCATCAATATTCACTAAACTTACTTTTAACAAACAAATCACTCACTCATCATCTAAAACATAGATCAAATGAATACAATAACAATTTAATTCATAGATAATCCAATGATATGATCTTGAATCCAATTCCTTCTATTGACTTTCATCAAATAAGGAACAATTAAGCACAGCAAAATCATTGGTGTATGGATTGATCATGTACCATTGACCTTATCAAAATAGATCTAAACTTTAAAATCATGACATGAAAACGTATGAAAAACTGTAAAATGACCCAGTGTTACTGAACTTTAGAATATTTCTCTAAAACATTCAAATCCTAGAACTACTTTCTATCTTCTATCATCAGGTGGCTGATCTTTTTTCAATTAGCTGACCTTTACAAAGTAGATTTTAATAGTACATATAGGGTGCCACATGCAGGAGTTTCTCAATTATCAATCAAGATCCACAATTCATGGAGTTGAAACTGAACACAAAAGTAGACTCAGGAACCCCTATTTCTAGGTTGATCACTATGTTGTGCCAACAAGAAATCTGATATTCTAAGAAGAGAATGAAAATGGCAGATCAAGCTTAGAGTTGAGCCTATGTCAAAACCCACAAAAAGAGAAGAGCAGATAGAGTATGGTGAAAAGAGTCAGTCACTTTTGTACTAAACGCTCAAGGATGTACTTGTCAAAACAGGAGAAAACCTGTTGAAGAGTACCCAAATTTGGCCCATCCAACCAATCACCTTCAAATTTGATTCTTTCAAATTATGCGGAAACCAACCTTTGCATCTCCTTTAGCTTGATTAGCTCCTTTCTGGAAGTTCTTACCTCCTCCCGGATATCCATAAACTGATCTAACAATAAATTCTCCCCATCATCTCCCTTTTGCATAATCTCTTCAAACCTACCCCCTCCATTTCTCCCTTAGTTTATCCAAAGATAGGCCTTCTTTGTTTGAGGAATCTAAGTTGATTAAAATGGCCACAATTGTCTCCAATTCAACCATCTGTTGATTCAAGTCTTTACTCATTTCTCGGACTTCTTCTTGATGTCCATGTATAGCCCTAGATTTATATCTTATGATGCTCACAGTTTTTTCCTCAAAATCCACATTACCATGCTCAAGAATTGAATATTCCAACAATGTGGACTTGGGAACTTTTCTAACATCTTCAAGCCTTTTAACATATTCCTTATATTCATCATCCTGCTTATCTAGATCCTTGACCTACTAGTCTAGATCCTCTGCCAATTCAAGAGCAGTCTTATGAATCTTAGAACCTTCAACAAGAACATCATCAACCTCCTGGTTGAGCTTATCCAACCATTTATCCATCATTCTTACCTTGCTCTTCATTTGAATCAAATCATCTACTTCCCTCTTTGTTAACAAAATTGGGGATTCAGGAAGAGCAGCTTGTTGAGAAATGGGACTTGAAACATCTTTGAAAAGACCATGGAGCTGATCCAATTGAGCCTTAAGCTCATCCTTCCTTTGTTTATCCTTGATCATCCGGGTTTTAGTTGAAGAGGCCAAAATATCAATTAAACTCATCTATTGGTTTCTTATAGGATTTCCCAAATTTATTGCCCCCAGCTAATAATTAGTGATTTGCATATCATCACGGCTCTTCTCCATTACAAGTATAGCACATTCAACAACAATCTCTCGAGCATCAATGAGCCTAGTAGAGTGAAGAAATCGGGCCTTCTTTTTAGGTTTCTCTTTCCCAATCTCTTTCATCATTTCTTCCTAATTCAATGGCTATGGTTGGACAACTTGTTTTCTTTCCAAGTCCAATTTTAACCAAGTAGGAGCAATAGGAGTAGTGGCTACCTGGGCTGAAGAAGAAGCAACAGTAGTGGAAGACAGAGGTTGTAACAATGTAGGCCCAAGCTGAGAATCAACTTCTTGCACATTTTGTTGATTACTTTGTTCCTTTTCCTATGATAACCTTTATGCTTGCTCTTTATCCTTCTATTCTTGTAGCTTTTTAGCCTCCATCTCCTTCTTTAAACATTCCTCTTCCTCTTTATTTTTCTCTAGCATTTGATCCCGCTGCTTCTTCAACTCTTCAACATAGTCCCATTCCTCCTTGGACTTCTTTTCATATTCAACAATCTCAACAGCCTCTCTTTCCATTTTCAAATGCTCTTGCTCTTCCTTTTTCCTATAAGCCTCTTCTTGTGCTTTGAGCTTAGCTTCAATAGCTTCTTTTTCTCTTCTTTGTTGGGCCTTTTCAAGGTTATGAATTTTTTGCTGCATTATCAACTTATCCCTTTCCTCTTGAATTTTGAGCTCTTGCTCCTTTTGTTGTTGTTGATGATCCAATTCATTAGCCTTAACCTTATCTTCCAACTCCTTCTACTTGGTTGCCAACTCAGATTGTGCCTTGGCCTCCTCTTCCTGTTGCTTAGCTGATGCCTTAGCTTGTTCCTTAGCATCAACTTCTCTTTTCACATCTTCAAAGAGTTTCCATTGATCTTCTTTAGTCAATATGTGTTCAGTCCCTGCATCATCTGTCATATCAAAAGATGTTAATGTTGGATGCCCTTTATATGATGCAGTCTTCTCTAAATCTATTTCTATGTTATGTATCTCAATTTCATCCTCCATTCACTTTAATACCTATGCTACATTATGGAGGGCTCCCTTTGGTGATTCTTGACCTAATTCTTGTGCATCAAAGGGCTAAGTAGGTACCTCCCCTGCAAGAGATGTAGAAGCACCTACCTCCACAATTGTTTCATCTTCTTGTACCTCTAGAAGGTCTTGAGGAACCACCTCCTCTTGTGTATTAGAAGGCATAAACTCTAAAGGCTCCTTAGGTGCCATCCTTCTCTTTGCTCTTTATATCCTTGAGTGGTGCCTGCAACTTTCCTCTTCTTAAATGATGGAGCCTCGACCTGATTAGCCCTCAAACTCACCCATTGAATACTCCTATCGAGCATCGGTCTTGCAATATGCATTTTGTCAATTGTCTCATTAGCATTCCAATCTATTGGATCAAGATCCTTAGTACCAATCTTGTCTGCACCATACCTGGGATCCAAAACCATCCCATCATCATAAAATGTTTCTGGAATGTCTTCCTTTATCCCAAACTCAACCATAAGTAGGATAGGTATCCTTTCATAATTCCTTTTCCTAAGGTCATATTCATCTTGCAAGTCCTCGCAAAAATCCTCCAATAGATTAAAGTGCTTCTCAAAGACACTGGGAAGCAAAGCCCTCATCTTGTGCTTGGGGTCATAGTATTTGCTTGCAGTATACAAGCCCAACTTTAAATAAACTAATTCATCACAAACGGCCTTAGCTGCCTGAATGTGTGGATAGCTAAAAGCTCCCAGCTTCATTGGAAACTTATGGCACCCAATCTTGTGTTTGTTGCTAAATTGGAAATTCACAGCCAAGGCTTGATAAATAAACTCCATTAAAATGATCCTATCACCACAACATCTAGGTAACAAATGGGGGTGACCATCAAATCCTGCTAACATGAAATAGGTTAATGTGGGGTACTGGATAAACCAATGCCCCCATTCATTCACAAAATCCATTGCCTCCCTACTAAGCCTATACCCAACATCACCATTAAGCTTGTTAATAATGACATAAAGAAAGGCATCATTAACCCTTCTATAATGTTGCTCTGATGTCTGCAAGTTGCGCTGGCTATAATACTCCCACACTCTTTTTTGTTCTTGGGCTTCCCCCAATATACCTATTGTTTGAAGTCCAAGAAAAATCCCTACTCGAGCAGTTACATAAGCTACATAGGAGGTCATAAAGAAATGCTTGGTTTCTCTCACTTTTATCATTTGATTGTGAATGTTGTCTGATACTATCATTGACTAGTCAAATTTTTGCCTCCCATCTAGAATAGTTTGAACGAAAGGAAACATCCATTCTTTAAACAGTGAAGCATCCCTTTTACCAAATACCCTAGAAAAGAACATGATTATATCTGCAATTTCTTTACTAAAGTCTACCCCCTTAGGCTAGTCTAGAAGCTTGGTTAGAGACTCCTTTTCCACCCTCATCAGAGTCTTATTCATGTGAAACCTATTCCTCTCCTTATTATCACTGTAAAGATTCAAAGCCTCTACCTCATTCAATTGCTTAGGATTCTTGGAATCGGGTATATGAAACAGGAATTTGATCATTGGAGGTGTGAAGTCAATAATGACATCACCCTTTACATCCACACACTACCTAGTGGCAGGGTTATATGCTCTAGCTACTGCAAGAATCAACTCCGGACATTGGGCAAATAGGGGGAAGAGTGCAACATGTGCCAACTCGGATTGAACAATCCTTTCTGTCCTTCCTGTGACCTCCTCCTCTGTGAATGTCTCCTCATGCAATTATTCATAGTTAAAAGGGCCCAAATTAGTGTCATTAATATTAGCCCAATCTGAATCAACTTTGCTAGCTGTGAGGATAGCCTCCCTATGCCTACATCTCAAGGTATATAGAAGTTTCTCCACCTTGATCTTCTTCGGTCTAACTCCTTGCCATGAAGTTTCACCTGGTTAGCTTCTCTAAGAGGCCTCATCTGATGCTCCTAACATTTCTTAATTCCTGCAGTAATTTTCTATATTAGATGAACAAAACATCTAAGTTAGTCAATCAAATAATCCCTCCTCCATCCTCCCAAGATAATATTGTACTTGGTCAAACTATGCCTCTATCAAAGGCGGAACCATAGAAGTATTAGGCATTGTTAATGTTTCTTATCATGCAGAGGGGCTGACATTAGAACTGGACAAGGAGTAAAATAGTGTCAGAAGCGGGATCAGAATGGGAACCAGACCAAAATAGGGTCAAAGGCGGGATGGGAATGGGAATCGGACCAGAACAAGGTCAAAGGCAGGACAGGAATGGGAATTGGACCAGAACAGGGTCGGAGGCGGGACGGGAACGGGAATCAGACTAGAAACAAATGTTAGTTACCAAGTTCAACTTCCCCTCCAGATCCGGTCCCTACCAAAAGTAAAGGCATAGTGACATCATAGTAATGAATGGGAGCAGATCAATTCCAGCAAATGGAGAGTATTTAAAACAAGGCAGTCATATGAACCATAAACCCTAGGTCACATGCGCCCCAAAGGAAACTAGAAATAGCATAGTTTATCCCTCCTATAGCTCCTCCATACAAAATTCATTAAAACCATGGAAAAGGTTATATTGCAAAGCCCTAATTTGCATGATACGTCATTTCCAAAAACTAGGGCACAATGAGAAATATGTACGAACAACCCAAAATCGACGTGAGAAAACCATAACAGGGTCTCAAAATGAAATACATTACCCAAGCAAGGAAAACCCTTCAAAAATCAAAACCTTAGTCAAAACCAAAGTACGACAAATGAACCCGAACTGAAAGCAACAATAGAACAAACAACAAAACAAAAATGACAAATGAAAACAAACCCAAAAAAAAATGAAACGTAAAAGGAAGAACCAAAAAAGCAGAACAAGAAGAACAAGAACAAACACAACCAAGCAAACAAATTCACAGAAGAAAACCCTCCCATGAATTTTCTAAAACGACACATGGGAAAGAACAAACAAGAGAAAGAAAAGCAAAAGAAACCTACCTCAAAACACTCTTCAGGACTGACTAGTAATTAGCCAAGATTCGCTCCGCAATTCGCCCTTGCGATCAAATTGATTCTTTCGAGACTTTCTTGGCCATGATTTGCTTAAACAATTTGCATAATAATAACAATGAGGCAGTTTAAGCATAATTAAACCTTTAATCATTAATTCATGTGTGCAAATAGGCTGCATTTAATGCCATAAATGTGATAGGTCGGGGATGGAGCCAACGACACAAATAGACAGTTAAGTCAAGTCCACATAACATCAAAAGGTAAGGTGGACACGGAGCCAAGTCGGAAACAAGATAAATAAACTACACAAAGTTCCCTATTTCATTTCCAACCCCAGATCCGGTCCCGACAAAGAGATTGACCGAAACAACTAGAGACGGGGGCGGAGACAAAACTGAAATGGAAATTCACAAAGTTTGAAGTTCTATTCCAGGTCCAAATCCGGTCCCGACCAAAAAGAAAGGAACAAAACACACAAGCACAAGGGAAGTGGGACTGGAACGAATACCGGACCTGGCCCAAACAATAAAGAAAATGAGAAAGAAAGAGAGCGGAGACAGAGTCAGGACGAGAACACAATATGGAAATTTGAAACTTCCAACATGAGTTCCAATCCCAGTTCTGCTCCCATGCGAGCAAAAAAAGAAAACACAAGGAAACGACCAACAAACAAGAGGATGAACCAACCCAAGTGCTCATCAAAAACAACCAACATAACAAAAAGGACAAACAAAAGAAAAGGTAGAGTCAGGGTCGGAATGATATCCGAACTAGAAACATTGAAAGAGTTCCATATTTAGATTTGGTTCTGGACCCGCCTCTAATAGAACAAAAGATAGACTTAGGATCAAAACAAACAACTCCTAAGACCCAACCAAACAACCAAAGGCCAACAAAACAAAACAAAAAGGGGGACCCATTTTATTCCAGAATAAAACAAAATGGGGTGGTTATGCAAGGCATAACACTGTGAAGATGAAGAGATTATAAGACTGGCTAAGACAATGGGAACATTGATTTCACCATTCATCACAGTACTGGCCACCCAATATTAGAGAGCAGGCCTCTTTTTGTTTTGTTCCATTATATATTTGCTATGCCTATAATTGAATTGCTCACTTGAACAATACTATTCATTGGCATCATCATTAAAAGTTGTACTTTATGGTAAGTAATTGCAATGGTTTGGTGATAGCCGATGACACTCCATGATAAAAAATGGTAGGGTGGAGAGCATGCCACCTTTTTTGTCTGCACACCTCAATGTATTGCGACTAGAAGGTTTGGCCTTTGCAATAAAATTTTTGCATAGGGACGTGGGTATCAGTTTTTAGCTTTCTATTGTGATGGCTATAATGGAATACAATAGTTAATTTTCTAGAGTTCATTCTATTTTTGCATAATCAGCATACTAAACTTTACACTTTTTTGTTATTTTTGTAGACCATATTCCAGCTATAATGTGGTATTTGATGGACTAATTTCTTACAAAAACATTTCACAATAATGATAGTCGCTAGAAAATCAGTAACAATGGTCAATTACATAATCAGATCCTAATGAACTCTATATTGATTGTAATAAGAAATATTCATTTCACCACTTATCAGAGTGGCAGGCAATGTATATTCTTTCTTGGGGGTTTGGTGAGAGTCCACGAGGCTCCATGACCCACTATGGTACGGTGGAGAGCAGGCCTTATTGTGTTGAGTTTTATTTTATATTTTTATGTGCAAATTGCTATCTATCTGACATAGGATTCATAAGAAAATCATATGCTTTAGGTTATGCTTACAACACAGTGAACTAGTTGATCTTATACACTTTATGTTAGAGTCCATTGGGAATTTTTTATTATTGTTCTCTTGATTAAGCTATAGCGTTCGAATATTGACAAGGTGTTGTCAAAAAGGTTATGTTGTTTCAATTTTCAATAGTGTTGTGTTGAGTTGTTGTCAATTCCCTCTTGCTCTCCCTTTATGCTTTACATTTTGCGCTTGAATTTTTAAATTTCCTTTTCGATTATTTGATTGCTCTTCTCTATTGGGAGAAATAGTTCAAGAACTTGGGTGTTAATATTCTAGTTTATATGGTAAACAGATGGACAACCTTTGTGAATCAAGTTTAACCAACTATGAAGATGAAGTGATTGTAATTGTGGTTATGAATCAACATCCCAGTTCTTGAATTCTCTTTCCCAAGGGAGAAAAGTCGATGACACTCCATGAGCCAATATGGTAGGCTAGAGAATAGACCTTCTTTTCTATGTCCATACTTCAATCCATTCCCTACATAAGGTATTCCTAGATTTTATTTACTTATTGTGTTCTATTGCAACTATATTGCATCATCTTTGTAATTAATTGTATAAGTCTTTATATTTTCTGATTTATTTATTATGTATCGATGGTGTGTGTTTATCACACTAACACTTTTCTTTTATTCTTGTAGACCATGCTGCAGCAATAATATGGTGTTTCATAAACTAATGTGTTACAAACAACCTTCCTAAATAATGATAGTGACTGTAAAATCAGCATCAATGGTCAAATAGACAATCATATCCTAATACATACTCTATATTTATTGTAATATGAAATATTCATTTCACCACTAATCACAGTGGTGGCCAATCTATTTTCTTGCTCAGGGGTTTGGTGATGGTCCATGAGGCTCCATGACCCAATATGGTAGGGTGGAGAGCAGGCCTCATTGTGTTAACTTTTACTTTATATTTTGTATGTATAGATCGCTATCTTTCTGACGTGGGAATCGGAAAAAAAATCATATGTTTAAGCTTATGGTTACAATGGACTAAAATAGTTGATCTTATACACTTTATGTTAGATTCCATTGGGCATTATTGATTATTCTTCTCTTCCTTATACTCTACATCACACAAATAATTAAATTGTTTTAACCAAAATTCGTCTACGGTACTTCGTTGGTGGCTATGAAAAGATCCTTAGTTTGTATCATTAAGAATTGATGCAATTGTCAAATTATGGGTTGTCCTTATATAATCATGAATACAACTAATAGTATGTCACAATTATTATTTCCAATCTAAATACACATTATTAATGTTATCAATTATTTAGACATTCAACCTTATCCATAATAATATTATATTTTGATTAACTAATGAAACTTAATGATATTGATATTATTTTTAGATTTTTTTAACTATAATTGATCTAGGGTTCTTTGTTACTAGCTATGAAAAGATCCTTAGTTTGTATCATAAAGAATTGATGTAATGACTAAATTATGAGGGGGCTTATATAATGATGTAGTTTCCAAATTATGGGGTGTCCTTATATAATCATGAATTCAACTAATAGTATGCCACAATTATTATTTCCCATCTAAATACACATTAGTAATGTCATCAACTATTTAGACATTCAAACTTATCCATAATAATATTACATTTTGATTGACTAATGAAACTTAATGATATTGATATTACTTTTAGATTGTTTTAACTATAATTGATCTAGGGTTCTTTGTTACTAGCTATGAAAAGATCCTTAGTTTGTATCATAAAGAATTGATGCAATGGCTAAATTATGGGGTGGGCTTATATAATGATGAGTTTGACTGATTTTATGTCAATATTATTATTTCCCAACTAATTGCACATTAGTAATGTCATCATTTTAGACATAGAACCCTATCCATAATAATATTATATTTCGATTAACTAATAAAACTTAATGATATTGGTATTACTTAATGAAATCATTTCAAATTTAATAATAATATTTTTCTTTAATAAACAACTTAACTACATAATATTATTATTTACCCTACCAAACCAATTACCAATAATACATTTGATGTTATCACCAAATAATTAATTGAATGTTAATACAATTGTTCTTCAACCAAACCTCTATATGTTTATATATATATTCTACAAAGTTATTTCTTCACCAACTATTGCTTACACACTTTATCCTTTATATACATATCCTCCTTCCAGCCCTTTAGGGTTAACACCCTCCTTCAGTCCCCATTATAATTTAAAATAAAATAATGATGTTAAACTCTAAGGTAAAAACGAGATGCAATATTGTTACCACTCAATCACTTTAATTATCATCCATAATATATCTAGCAATCCATTGTATTGTCCGTTTGATTCCCTATTGTGTAACTATATTATCTACATCTGCACATAACTATTGTGCCCACTCATACCATTCACATTCAAATGTTTTCCCACAAACACCTGCACATCATTTGCCTTTCATGTCCCTATCCAAATGTCCTATATAAAGATTTGTGCTGCAGATGTAATTTAAATCATGTGCAATTAATTTTTCACACATAATGTGGCTGTGGCGTGTTCTCTATGCATCCGAAAAAAAGGGCTGAGTTTGCATGTTAAATTTTAAAAGCAACCAATGAAAATATTAAAAGGAAAAAGTAGTGGTGAAAATGGATGGTCAATAAGTGTCTTGCATACCTCTTAAACAATGTAAACTGTTGATCACCAAATTCAGCTTGGCTCTTTTCAAATAGAGTCTAAATATAGCCAAAAATAATAATTCAAATTTTTGAAAATAGGCAAAATAATGACGAGGACTAACTGCAGTTATGCTATATGCATGGATGCAGCCCTACAGGTGCATCTATGCGGCTGTATACGGGGCTGGATAGCTGTTTCCGCATATAAACAACGTGTGTTATAAGTTTTAATAACTGCCGTGTTATATGATTGATGTATGGATTTTTGCTTTCGCCGACTGATGCATGGCTTTTTGCTTTCCCTCCTCTACATCTACAGCTATATATTTTCTTCCCCATTCCCTTGATTCAATAGTAGCTTTCATTATCACGCATAGGGTGCCTTTCTCAATTTATTTGCTATGATCCATCGAACTAGAGTGCAGAAGTCGAAGAAGCAGCAGCTGTAGAGCCAGTTGGTGGACCATAAACTGGGGATTTTTCTGCTATGGATTACTTTTCCATCATCCTTATCATACTAATATGTATGATCTTTATTCTGCTCATGGTTTTGCTCTTCCTTGTACGACCTTCTACTCTTCTTCCTTGTGCGCAATCTCTGCCACTTTCCCAGATCAAATGATCATCCCTCACTTCTCTGTCGCCTCCTCTCATCCTTCACATCTCTCCCTCTGCCACATCATCCGTTGCTTCTCCTCTGTCTCCTCTCATCCTTTTGTGAAGTCATTTTCAATTTACTTGCTAGCCCTAACATTCAGATAGACGCAGTATTTTGTATTCCCAGGACATAAAGTAGTCTCACCTATGCATATGGTGCAGTATTAAGTTTGTAATGGAATTTTTTTAATAAATAAAATAACACTTTATAGTGTTTTGATATATTTCCTCTGATTGTCTTCCTAACGTTGTAATAGAAAGGATTTTTTAATAAATAAAATAACACTTTATAGTGTTTTGATATATTTCCTCTGGTTGTCTTCTTAACGTTGTAATAGAAAGGAAACCAGTCGGGCCATAAAAGTAACATTACAACTACATTGAATTGCAAACGATTTCTGTTATTTGCTGGAAATTGTGCTGCAATTGATACAAGTTGGGAAAAAATAGTTTTTGCAAATTAATATGTGAGCAGAGTCTAAATATATATGTTTTGGGTGATAGGGAAGAATTGAGGTATCTATTGGGGACACCATGAAAAAACTGTTGTCTCCAATCAGTTTATAATGGCGAAAATAGCACTTTATAGTATTTTGATAAAAAAATTATGGTTGTCTTCTTCTATTCAAGAATTTAAAATTTTCAATGTCTGCTTATTTTAAAATGTTTTATATAATTGTGAAGTGATGTATGAACCTCATGACCATGCAATTCATTGAGCATGCCATGCATGATTGTATTTCAATATAAGGAAAATAAACTACTGTTTATAAGTGCATGTTATTCCCTCCTCCATATAAGGTAAATAAACCACTGTTACTTTTTTCTATTTATTAGATGCAGTGGCTGCAACCTCTATAAAATATTATCTTTTTTGTACTTCTGGTCAGAATAATATGAATCAATAGGATATTTGTGTGCAACTAATTTGTGTTTAACACTAATAAAATTAATAAATACAACAAAAATATTTTAAAGTTATAAAATTAATAAATATAATAGAAATTAAAGCAAACATAAATCTAAACAAACAAACTTAAATTAGAATAAAATTTTGATAGTTTTTTTAGTTAACATAATCTGATAAACTTAGATGTTCTTAAATATATGTTAAATTAATTGTTCAACTCAAGATTTTTGGTATGTGGGTTATCAAATTAACAATTAAGTTTAAGAATAATTGGTTTTAGAAAAATAAATTTAGAATTTGAATAGGGTGGATTAGGCTGCACTATTTGACCTAGTTTAAATTGGCAAAATTCTAAGAATGATGATTAGTCTACATTACAGGGATTTTTACTCTCTTTTTGTTAGTGGATTTAGGGATAAGTATTAATTTGCATACCAAATGGATCAAACTGAGTGTCACAACCATATATTACATGCATATACACAAAGTAGCATAGAACATTGGTTTAAAAGTTGAGGAATGCACTCTTATACCTTAGATTTTACCTCCACTTTAGTGTACATGCAAATCTACTTGAACATAAATTCTTAAGTGAATTGAAAGAAATAATCAAATTATAAATACATTTTTATAAATTTTAAATCTAACGTGTACCTCTTTGTTCTTGTTATTGAATAGAAGATCTATGAACCTATCACTAAACATGATAATGGAGAAAATGAGTAGAGAGTGCATATCTAAGATATAATTGTGTGTAAAATTGATGTACTAGAAAATGCACAAAGGATTCCCTTGTGTTGCTCTAAGAGAGAG
>VDFB02292551.1:0-27632 GCA_007258455.2 Sequoia sempervirens
AGGGTCTGAGCCGATATACGAAACCCAGGTCGGCATTGTTGGTTATGATCATAGCCAAGTTTGTGCATTCTGATGCTTGTAAGTAATTCCTGAAAGATAGCAGCTTCTTCTCAAGGGAGGGTGATGTTTTAATAAGTCTTTTACTTTGTATGCTTCCATGCAATTCCTTTGCTACTGCGTTTTTGGAGAGACAGGTGGTTTAGTGCAATTTTTTAATTAGCGATATATGTAGAATTTGGAATCAGATGTGAATGACGAGGGGACTTTGATGAGTAAGTGTACATTAATTATTTATTAAAAAAAAATAGTACACATTCAAAAAAATGGATAGATATGAAATCACACTTTAATAGTCCATACAAGGTTAACATCAAGATCAAAAAACATATAGAAACTAACAGTTATGCCACCACAGCAGTAACAGCAGTAGCAGAGAAGGGATATGGAGGTTTTTGGTCATCCAGCTTATCTATACATCAGTGGGGTCCAGAGTGTCCACAAAAAAGTCCCACCCCTCAACATCTTTCTCTTTATATTTATCATCACAGAAATAGTAGAGAGGGGAGGTGGAGGTTTCTGGTCATCTGGCTTATCCATACATCAGTGGGGTCAAGAGTGTCCACAAAAAGGTCCCACCCCGCAACATCTTTCTCTTTATATTGATCATCACAGAAGTAGTAGAGAGGGGAGGTCGAGGTTTATGGTCATCTGGCTTATCCGATACATCAATGGGATCTAGAGTGTCCACGAGGTCCCACCCCTAAACATCTCTCTTTGTATTGATCATCAGAGAAGTAGCAGAAAAGGGTGGTGAAGATTTCTGGTCATCTGACTTATCCATAAATCAGTGGGGTCCATAGTGTCCACAAAAGATTCGGCCCCTCAACATCTTTCTTTTTATATTGATCATCACAAATCAGAGAGTTGACCAGATAGACTGCCCATTTCGATTTCTTTTTTTTCTTATAATAAATTTACATGATAACCCATAAAAATCAATCTAACAATTACCTAACATATATTCATTGTCGAGGAGACGAACAAATTGAGGACACCGACCGATGAAATTGTTCGTAGGACACAATATCCTACGGGTGGCATCAAATAATTGATTCGTATTTATCTTCTAGGGAGGTGGCTGGAATTTTCATTTATAATGTGGGTGCCACTTGTCTGGCATATACTTTTCTTCTACGGGACTGTATTAGGAAAGCAAACTCATCTAAAAATCAACACGCGTTTAAAAAATTGAAAATGTTTGTCCTACCCAGTTAAAAGTGTGCGTGGATGTGAACAGTGTCTGACTAATGCATGAGGAAGGATTACTGAATAATAACACCGGGAAGGAATATAATTGTGTGTACTTGCAACTAGAGGAGGATTGGTAACATCGAAAGTTGTAAAAATGCTATTGTTGCAGACTAGGGGAGAGGAGAGGAGAGGAGAGTAGTGAAGGCAACATACATTATCTTGTTAAAAATATCAATCTTACCAGGAAAGGAGAGGAGGATTGCACACAAGTTTTTATTCATCAAAATCATTTTGGGAGAGGAATAAGATTTAGGTTACGCACATTTGTAATTGATGGATGGTAAGCTGTTCGTAGAGATTGTTGATTTATATTAGTCAACAATTTAATTCAATTAGATATTGAAAATTATAGGTCACACGGTAAGAGTAAAGAATATCAAGTGGTTATATTGTTATATATATATATATATATATATATATATATATATATATATATATATATATATATATATATATATATTGTTATTGGTGGAAGTAAGCAATTATAATCTTAATACATTGATTAGTAAACTATTGGTAATTGACAAAAATAAAATTTCCTTCAATTTAATTTTAATGGATGAAGTAAAGCAATTATAATCTTAATATATTGATTAGTAGAGTATGACAAATCAATATTATAATTATTAGGCAACCAAACTAATTTGAATATGAGAGCATTATAAGAAAATTGAAGATAAATATTTTGACCTTGAAGAATTTGAATATTAATGATAAAAGCAAAGTGAGGTAAACTGTTGTCTTATTTACTATTCCAAGAACAAAAATAGTATTAGGCCTTTTGGGCACACATCCTACTTGACACAAATTTCATAGTTCCTAAGATCACTTACAACATCTATCTTTAACATTTTCATTTTTGTCGAGTTCAATACAATCTACTTATTCACTTGGAACAAATGAGTACTTTTGGAACTTTAAATTGATATTCTCTTAAAATGCATTTACATTTCGTAATTATGCTCTTACAAGCTAGAATAAAATGTGAAAGGATGCTAGGAAGTTGAAAAGTGTAGGACTCAAAATGTCATTAGTCATTTCTTGGACTAATCAAACCACCACTTGGTGCAAATTAGCAATTGCATAATTGTTTGACAATTATGAATCTGCCACTTGTTTTTTTGTGATGAAGGTTGCATAATTGTCTCCTTTTCAAACCATTAATTTTGCTTAGATGCCAAAATGTCCTCTTTCCAAAAAACACTTATTCTTGTCAATAAAAGTGTTACACGAGTTGTGTTCTACTTTACCATGGATCAATATTGTAACAAACTCATTCTTTGATCTATTTTTTGACACACCTCTCCAATACATAGACTTTTTATCACGATTCGCCAACAAATGACATGCCTACCACCAAAATTTGCACCACTCAACTAAGAGCCTAAGAACCTTTGTCACTATTTGAAGGTTTGTGAAGGATCATAATACTTGAACTAGTTGGAGGAACTATACAAACACCTCTTTTTTCTTCACTCAATAGGATTGATCCTAGTACTTCCATTGAGCTTCTTCCTTGCTTAAGGATTCAAAACTTTGGGTTGGTCCACCTCACCTTTGTAAGTAGTCATCAATAAACTTTGTTCATCCTTGATTTGTGCTACTTGTTTCCCTTTAGTAATAAACAACTTTCCTATCATACCTATAGGGACTACTAAACATAATTCTACACACATCCAAAGGAACAAAATTTATAATTACTTTATCAACACATTCTTGATAACAACCAACTTCAATTTACATTGCCTACTACCAAGTTAACATCCCTTTTTATCCAAACTAAATGCACAAGGCTTGATTTGGGAATAAGAATTGAACATGTGTTTAACTCTTTATTCTTGACTTATATCTTAATGTTAAAACGAATTTGTATGTTTCTTTCCTTTTGTTCCCAAATTTTAAGACTAACCTTTGTAGTGCAAGTAAATTTATATTCAATCTTGAGCTACATTCAATTACTTTTGCTTTATTATTAAGATCAATATTAGCTTATATGTTATCACCTAAGCCTCAGGGTTTGCTGAATATTGGCCATGAAGTTCAAAATTTGACGTATTTAAACGAAAACCTAAAAAATCATTGTAGTTTGTCCAAAAATTTGTATTAAATAGGGTTTAGGTTTTTAAATTAAAATATATTTAAAAAAACAAGTCTTTGGGTGTAAATGAGTCTCTAGATCTTTTCAATCTATGCTACCTATGTTAAATTCGTTGGCTAACATGGTGATTGTTTGAAATTGGCGATTTAGAGGATTCGGGAGAGTTGGGAGTTTGTTTAGGTGATTGAAAGTTTGACATTTGGTGTTGCACCCAAGTGAACAATTACAAGTGGCAAAGGTAGGTCATTGCTCTTTATGCCAACTAGATTGATTAGATGTGCGGAACATGGCACTGGCAAGCGATAGTTGTGTTTGTCATGTGATCCTCATTCTTTGCCCACATGAATGTATCCTCTCCTTGTTGCTACATTGGGATTAACTTTGTGAACCCCTAAGTTGGATGAAATAAAAGGAGTTGAGCAAAACCCCCAACCAATGACTAGTCATCAGTGGCCCACACCCTTGACTTAACAACACAACTCAATTGCTCAAATTGCATCATGAGAAAGCTACTTCTCAAGCAAAAGCAAAAGTTGTGGGGAGCCAAGGGGTATAGGTGTTTAGTTGCTTCAAATTCTAAAAAATGACTTGAATCTTGGAATAGTTGGTGTAATAAAATTTAATATCGTTATATTTTATTTTGTAAACAATGTCTATTTATTTTTTATTATATATAATAAAATTAATATTTTAAGATACTTAAATTAGTTTTTTAATTATAATATATTTATTTCTTATATTAATAATATTTAAATTAAAATTTTAAGTATTTTATATTATAATATTTTTAAATTTATTATAATGTATTTAAATTTAACATGATATTGTTTTATTTTTAATACTTATATTTTTTCCTCTTGTCAAGCTTTATCTGAATTTTATTATTGCCAAACAAGAAGTCAAACCTTACAACATAAATTATCACTATGAAATTAATTTTATTTTTGTTAATATTGTATTATCATTAATTCATTGTTATAATATTATAATATTTTTTAAGGAGGTTGTAAGAATTTACTCTAAATAATAGATTAGACTGTTTCATTAGTTAACTTATATAATAAATCATAGTCTACAAAATAGAATGATATAAAGAACTCATTTTTTTTATTTTTTTAAATTCCTAACTAAAGAAGTTTTGAACAATTTACAATTTTTGTTAATGTCTAAACGTTAAAGTATCTTTCACTGTTGGTATCTGAAATCGCATGCGCTGTTATTTCACCACAGGAGTTGGTAATAAAATCCTAAGTACTGGTCATTTGAATTTTGAAATTATCTTGAGTACGACCCACAGGAGAAGGCGTGGTATTTTAATTTTCTTGTTTAAAAGTAGATTCTACTTACAGATTTATCCTGTTTATTTTTTAGTATGGACAAAGGTTTGTCAGTTGTGCCATGCCGTATGGACCATGACATGGGCACTTATTTTATCGGTTGTAAATCATATATGGATCATGAAATGGACACTAAAAGCATGATCTCATGCTGGGGCTAGTGTTTCTACTTTTTAGATAGAAGTGCTGAATATTTTATTAACAGGGTTTAGAATTTTAGGTGGTTTGAATTTTTTTTTTTTTTTTTTATAAGAGTTGTTCAGATTTTTAGGATTATTTTAAAATGGGTGGTTTTATGAATTTTGTAAAGTAGTTTAAGTTTCTGGATGTTACTGGTCTCTTGAATTTTATTACTTTGCATATTTAATTCAGTAGAGTAAATAAATATAAAATAATAAAAAAATTAATTGGTGGCAATATAAAAACTTCATATGATTGACAACTGGTAGAAAAAACCCTAAGCTGGTGGGGCAATTTCTAACTCCACCCCAATTGCACCCATTTAAATTTTCAACTAAAAAGTAGGAGCTAGAGGCTGCTATTATCGAGAAAAAAATTCTAATTAATCCTATAGCATTTTTTTTGTTTCATGAGATCCTCTACTTCTTCAAAATAGATCCTGAAGTCTCCCATAAGACCTATTCTAAAAACTATGAGCTGCTACGGTGGACAAAAAGATGGCTGAAATTATACAGCTAGTGTTTATGATGCACTGATTTTCTACCCATGTGCCTGGAGATCAGATCTTTCCTCCGAATTTTTCTCCAGATTTATCTGTAAGTTTTCCGAGTTTCATGTCTGAGGTGAAGAAAAGCAGCAGTAAAAGAAATTATAGAGGCCACCAAAAAAAATGCCTCAAATTTTTTTTAACCAGTTGTGCATACAAATTTAAGAATCCCTTTGCATGGGAATTTGAGAATTTTAAATTGTACATAATTTTTGCAATCTAAATTTGGCTGTTATATCTATTAATTTAATAGGGTATGAGCTGATATACAGGAATTTGAGAATTTTAAATTGTTCATATCTTTTTCAATCTAAATTTGGCTGTTATATCTATTAGTTTTATAGGGTATGAGCTGATATACAAAACTCAGGCCAGGATGTTGGGTATGATTATAATCAAGTTGTTTTTTATTAGGTCAGCAGGGTTTTGAAAGAGCCCCAATCCTTGTACAAGAAGAAAGATAGAACATTAAGCACAGCCAGACATCAAAGAACAACTAAATAGAACAACTAAGAGGCTACAGAATACAAAACATTACAAAACTTGATAGACCAACCAACCAATACAAAGTCATAGTGGTTTAAAAAATTGTTCCAAAAAGTTTTAATTTTATGATAATACAAGGGTTCTTCTCTTAATTTTTTTTTTTTTTTGTGATATAGAGAGAAAATTTGTAAATAATTTCCGGAAAGACAACAGCTTCTTTTAACGGAAGTTAATTTTTAAGAAATTATTTACTTTGTATGATACCCTGCAACTACTTGCTGCTGAATTTCTGGCGAGACAGGTGGTTTAGTCAATTTTTTAATTTGCAGAATGTATAATTTGGAATTTTCTCATAGATCAAATTGAAATTTCCTGGAATTTTCAGCTGTGAATGAAGAGGGAACTGAAAAATGTGTTGGGATGTGACTGCACATATTCATTATCGAGGAGGAACAAATTGAGGATAGTGTGCGTATTACCGATGAACTTGTTTGTAGCACATATTCATTATCGAGGAGGAACAGGGAAGGATTGCTAAGTATTAACGCCGAAAGGGAATATAATTGTCTTTACTTGCAACCAGAGGAGGGTTGGTAACATAGAAGTTGCAAAAATTGCTACTGTTGAAGAGGAAGAAGTGGGAAAGGCAGATTGCAGTAGCATACAATACATTGTTTAAAATATCAATCTTATCAGGAGAGGAGGGGGGGATTGCACACGAGTTTCTATTGATCGAAACCATTTTGAGCAGAGGATGATTGCACACGAGTCTCTGTTGATCAAAATCATTTTGAGGAGATAACTAGATTTCAAAGGTTGGGCTTAATCAGCACATTCCAACGACTTGACTTTGTACAGATTCGTGGGCCTCAGTCTTGTTCCATTCCCTTAAAGATTTTTTTCTCTTCTGTCCAAGACAGAGTGTGCTGGTTAATATAATTATATAATACCATTATAAGATAATATTAAATGTCATTTTTCTAAAATTTCTTCATTTGAGTATATGATGATTATATCATAGAATAGTCATTGACATGGATTTTTACCTTATAATTCTCTTATAATGCTAGCATCCTCCCTGCCTATGCCAGAATGGGAGCTTTTGAATAGGGTGTGAGCATTAATCAAACAGTAGACGAAAGCGGGGCGGCTATCCAGCCATCAGGATGCACCATACGCATCCGATGGCAATATGTCTAACCCATAAATTAATGTTACTGCTGTAGCTGTTCGCCTGTCACCGTTGTCAGATACGTTACACAAAAATACCATTCTGCCGGAGATTCGTTCCAGCCTGCGAAATCTTGGCGCCAAATCTTCAATGGTTAATTATATTTGCGTATGTGTTAATGCCTGCTTGTATTCATCGTCTATGTATTTACAGATTTCTGCAATACACAAAATACCCTGAGCGCTGCATAAAACCTCCTCCTCCTATGCATATTTATGAGCTCAAATGTATTTGGGAAAATAATACGGCGCTCTATTTTTTGCAGATACAGCGCTAGATGTATCGAGTATTATTTGTTTAAATTTGTGAGCATTCTGAAAAGGAAGCGAAGGTTTATAAAATTCGTGAGCATTCTGAATCTTGGCATGCCAGCGGATCATATCAAACTGGGGAATAAATTTATAAGACAGTGCATATGGCAGCGATTTCACAACTTCCAAGCCAAAGCATATAGCAGGTGTAAATCCAATTCCCACAATTTGCAGCAACCTTCTCTTTAGCCATGCAGCAGAGGACATGAAGAAATTTTATTAAACACTCTAGTTGCACATACTTGACAGGCGTCTAGAGGAGGTCTGATTGACAGATTTTTTCAATTTCTATCAACGTGGAATATGCATAAAATGGATTTGTAAAGGCATTGTAAATTTCAAACAATACAAACTACAGGTATAAATCCAAATCTGCGCCTCCTCCTATCCTGCCCACGTTTCATGGGTCTCAACTCACAGGTTGTGCAAGCTACCAATTTTTTTTTATTTGGCAGGTTTTAATAAAATTGATTTCTTCAAAGGGTTATAGAAGCTGTTAGAAATCTCCACACCTCCCTCTAGCTCTTAAATTTTCAGGCATTGAACAAGCCATTAGAAAGTAGATCAGTTTGTAAAAGAGATACAAGTTTGAGTTTTCCTTTTGGGAGTTCTATGATTTTCTTCCTGACTAGGTTTTTTTAATTATCTTGGAAACCTAGATTATTCTGATAACTGTATAGCAAACTCTATTTTATGACGGAAATTTTTAAAATTGTAAATTGCCGGTGTTTAAAGTTTTAAAGTCATTATGTATATATATATTTTTTACATTTATTTTTAATTTTTAAAATAAAGTTGAATTTATATATTGTATTTATACAATTCATTTTGTTATAATTATTTAGAGTTTAGGTGTTTTTTTTTTTAAATTATTTGTGAAAACCATGATATTGTTATTATCATAATTGCTCTTAGTAAAATCCCGGTCTTATATTACTTTCTCTTCTACATTGAAAATATTTAGAAAGCCATTATCTTGTAGAATCCTAAATACTTTTCGATGATATGTGTAAGCTTAAATGAATATAATTTTAGATAAGTGATGTGAATAATATTCAACTATTGCATTACCACCACTATTGTAACAACATTGATACTATTTTTATTAAATGTAGAAAGTTATTATCTTCTAAACTTATATAAATACCCTTGGATGATATGTGTAGTATATGTAGCTCAAATAAATATAATTTTAGATAACCGATGTCAATAATGTTCAACTATTGCATTACCACCACTATTATCATAACATTGATAATATTTTATTACATCAATCAATTTCACAGTTTATTCAATTAATCTTTAAAATATTTAGAAAGTTATTATTTTCTAAAATCATAAATAATTTGTATAGTATTTGTAGTTCAAGGGAATATGATTTTAGATAAGTGATGTGAATAATGTTCAACTATTGCATTACAACCTATTGAATAATATTGATAATATTGACTTACAGGGCAACGAAGTTCTTGCCAAATAGTAATAGAAATGTTATGTTTTAATTAGTTGTGTTTGATAAATTTTAGCAATGTCACAAATGATAAGTACCTGCTTGGTGGAAGGCACATCTAATTGGTGACAAAGCCTGTGATAGATTTAGACCTAAGGGTAGGGTACAAAGCACTTTACAATCTTGATTTTAGGATTCAAATAACTAATGGACATAGAACATAAGTACAAAGCAAGCAACAATATAGCCCCAACATAAGCAAGTACAAACCAAGCAACAATATAGCCCCATTCTCACAGTAACCCAAACAGGAATACCTCAGATATTCAGCAAATAAATTTCAATGGAGGAGGGGAACAACGACAGAGAGAGCTAGACTTCCAAACAAGGACCCTCAACTCTAGTTCCAGCTTAACACAAGCCAATTGGAATTTTTTTTTTGAGTTGTGTCCAGTCAAAGCTCATCAAGATCCACAATGTTGCTACTGTACCATTGTATGCTAAATTATATCATGATTTAATTTATGGACTAAAAAATAAAATAACCAAAGCCCACTAGGGTAAAGCAGTTGCAAAGATTTTATCACATCGCATTTAATACATGTCCCCTAAAAGACACTAAAGATATAAAAGTTACTAAGTACAACATCTATAAGTTCTTAGGCCAATTACCCTGAGTTAGAGTTGTAAGGCTTATCATGTCCATTAGATCTCTCAGTAATATTAGGACTAAGTGTGTTATACATCATGCAAGTGGATAGCCTAGAAACTACACAATATTCCAGACCAACCTCCTACATAATAATAAAATAAATATCATATACAAACTTTGGAGAACATAACAACATCACAATATGATGACAATAATCTTATAACAGTACAGAAGAAATATTATTAAAATAAATAAATAAACAATAGCAGACCTTAATAAAATGGCCTACAATCTCATAGAGAGCAACATAAAAATTTATCAAAAATTAATACAGAATCCTCATTTAAGTTCCATTTATTGTGATAAATATTATGAATGATTTAAAAAATAATAATAATAATAATAAATATAACCACAAAACAATAAAAACATTAACCTGGAATGATAAGACGTACTTTAAAAAGAAAATTATATGAAAAAATATTAACCAACAGATGGAATGAGTTCAAGTGATAAACGTTACTGGGATTCGAAAACAACACCCCAGGTTCAAACTTAATCAGACATGATAAATGTGTTGGCATTCGATGCAATACTGCATTCAACACACTCAAGAGTGCAATGCCCTCAAAATTGTAAATTTTCACCAATTTGAAATCAACAAGGTAGCCCACAAACCAGTTGCAGGCCTGCATAAAGGAAATAACTCCAATTTTTAATTTTTTTAAAGGATGTCCCTATGAATTCTTGCGAACTCTGCTATTCACTTCTGATGAAATTCATGTTAGCATATTGTTTTTCACCTGATTTCATCCTCAAATGTATAAAATATCCTCAAATTTAATTAAGAAAATCTACTAAGAGAAAGTTGAGTACGAATTCAAACAAATTTGTTGCAGGAAAACCGTCGGCAAAAAAGATAAAGGAAATAAAATGTAGAACTCAAATTCTACCTGTTGAAATCCCTCCGCTCAAAGATTCTCCAAAATTCTTCCACTCTCGTCAACCACTACCTACCCCTCCACTCTCATAATTCAATATTTACTGTTCACCTAACAAGTCGTAAATATTCAGTGAGATTTAATCTATCTAGCTATAGGGTAATGATTTATTGATTTTTGAGAGATTTAAGGACACTGATGCCTTCGCGTAGTGGATGTGTTGATGTGGAAAGGTTATTAAAAGCTTTTAGTTTAAATGCAAATAATTATGTGTTTAGTGGATGTGTTAATATGGAGAGGTTATTAAGAGCTTTTAGTTTATTTATCATACAATAAATATTAAAAAATAAATTAATGGGAGAATAACATATACTTATTTTAGTAAACTATTTTTTTATTTTATAAAAATATGGATATAAATTTTTCTTTTAATAACTTAAGATATACATGCATTTAATAAAAAATATTTTTTAATATTTATAGAATAATCTACCTATTATTAGAAAAATTAATGTAAAAGATGTCTAAGACACCAATTTTATTTAAAGAATAACTTTAATAAACAAGTAAATAATTTTATTTCTACAACCATATTAACTACCAACTTATAAATTTTATTTTTACTTTCATAAATGAAATAAATTGTGTATCAAATTTATATTTATTATAGATTTATTTAAATAGATAGATAGATATATTTAAATATTAAATATTAATATCTATGTATAGAAAAGTGAATAAATGGGAGAACAACATATAGTTATTTATTCACTTAAGAGTAAACTATTTTTTTACTATATAAAAACATGGACATAAAAAATTAATGTAAAAGATGTCTAAGACACTAATTTTATTTAAAGAATACTTTAATAAACAAGTAAATAATTTTTTTTATTATGGTAAGTAATGTAAGTAGTGGAAGCGCATTAATCGCTTATATCGGGTGAAATTTTTTCTACCAATTAGATTGAAGAGAATTGAATTTTGAAATATTTTTTGTTATATAATTAGCATGTATACATTGATAATAGATAAAAAAAAAATCAAATAGAAAAAATGTTTGAGCTCTCATTGGTTAAAAAGAGAATTATTAATAACTAGTTAAGTTCTGGCCGTGCAATTGGAAAGCTTGTATAATTTGACAAAAAATAAACAGGAAAATAAATAGAAAAGAAAAAGTAGATAACAAAGAGCAACATGGTGACTTGGAGATTGTTATTTGAGATGTCAATACAAACAAGGTTAGAATATTCTAAATTTATTTTAATTGTTATATATTATATTTAATAAAAAAAAAAAGTACGCAATGCCAATATCTAATTATATTTTTATTTTTGCATTCATTGTTGGGTCTTTAATTTTTAGTAGTTATATAAAAATTTTGTTATTGTAATTTTCTTTCAAGTTCCATTTGAATTTAATTGAGTGTATAGTTGTGTTTAGGTACATTATTATTTTTTTATAAAATATATCCTTTTTAAGAATATTGTATTATATGGAAGAGGAGATTTTAGACAGTTTATTAAAAATTATATATATATATATATATATATGAGTTATGTTCTAATATTTAAAGGATAATTTTGAGTAAATAAGGAATAGTTACAAAAATGTTGACCATCAAATTTAGGCTTTATTTTGTACTTAAAAATTAGTATATGTATTTATCAATGAAACTAATTGTCCCACCTAAATAAATTTAGGGTTAATTAACTAGAGGTATATTTTATCTACTAGGAAGATATGCAAATCATATGAATTTTATCCAACACATGATATGTCGATAACAATTAATTTAACCATCATATAAAAATCAAAACCCAAAGGAAATTGCTTGATTATAATTCTAAAAATAATAAAATTCTCATAATAAAATGAGTCAATTTTCAAATATACCAAATAGTGGTCTAAATCAAAAAATACATTATATAAACTATGTCTCTTTATCTTCCATTCATTCACCATCCCCAACGCCCATTTGTCAAATGGATTTAGTACCAATAGATAATCGTAGTGCATATTGCTATAAACTATAATGATTATCCAAAAGTGTAAATTGTAAATAAACTATAATGATTATCCAAAAATGTTGGACTATAATCTTCCATTATAATGTCATCAACACCTCCAACACCAAGAAAGTACATGAGTTAGTTATAAAGTTAATTTATAAAATTAAAGACTAAAATTTGAAAATGACCAATTTAGAAGAATAATGTAATTGAAAATAACATGTCTACCATTGCAATTAAAATGTTATTAATTATATTAATATTAATATATAATTTAACAAATCTATAAATAAATAATATTATAATTTAATTGAATTAGATAACATAATTAATATTTATATATTAAATTACAATGTTATTAATTATATTAATGTTAATATTTAAAATTAATTTATAATTATTGACTCAAAATTTATTTAACATATGTCATTAAATTAACCTATAATTTAATTATTATAAGTTTTAATGGGTATAGACAAATTTCACCACCAACAATTCAAGTACAGATGAATTTTGTCGCGGTGAAGTTAATTTAATATATAGTATAATATGAATTTAATCATTTAATTCATTATATACATAATTAAAAAATAATAATAGTATTTAATAATAATATAATATATACATAACAATAATTTAAATAATGTGATATATATATAATTATATATTAGTTTATTATAATATAAGTTAAATCTAAATTATATATTTTATTTGAGTTAAGAAATGAAGAAAATAAAAGCATATTATAGTTAATTAAATCAGACAATATAATTTAATGTACTATAATACAATGATGATAATATGCGAAAAATGAGGTTTCAAATGAACTAAAAAGATTATGTTTCCAAGCTAAAAGATCTCAAGGGTTTGTGCAAGAACTTTTACAAGAATCGATCGCCTGCAAAAAAAACAAATTAAAAATAGAAATAAAACTTTGAGTATGTTGATGATAAATCGGTTGCAGAATAAACAAAGCACAATGTGAAATTTTTAATTGTACAATTGGTTGTGGAAAAAATAGAGTAAATGTGGAAAAAATCATAATAAATCTATGGAGAAAAATAAGTGAAGTATGTAAATATTGGTAATCAATTGGCTGTAGAGAAAAATATAGCAAATTGTGAAAATATTGTGGATAAAATTGGTTGTAGAAAAAATAGAACAAATTGTGAAATTTATTGCAGCTATCGGGACATTAAATCTCTATCTAATACATAGGATTATTTGACTCGGAAAATTAATTCTCAAAGAAATATCGAAAAATAACACAACCGCAACTTCACCTAATAAAAGGGAAACCACTACCGCAGATGAGGAATGGTACAGTCTCTCAAAGAAATTAAGGAATACAAAAATCAAGTCACTTTTACCGGTGAGTTCGCAATATTCTTTCTCCGAAATTCTTCCTCAATTTCTCCTCGCTGAAATTCCACACCGCTATATCCCCTAACGCTATTATCGCTACTTTTGCTAACACTTAAGACTATTTGTTTCACCGTAATTCTACTTACATCGTAAGTCTATTTGTTGTTGTAGTTCTCCAAATGTCCTTTGATCCCCTTTTATAATCTTCTCATTGAGAAACTAATGGCCATGATTTAATCTTAATCGATGGCTAATATTATCTGAACTCTAACTAATCCTAACTAACCACTTTCTAGAAGTCTCTAGAGAAATCAATTAATTAATTACATAATTATCTAGACAAATGAAATTTCTTCGAGGTTTCTAGAAAATAATTAAATAATTAAATGACACTTCTAGATAATGGAGACACCTGTCCAAGCTACATAAATTAACACTCCCTCTTAGCGAGGAAGGTGTTCTGCATGACACCCAGCTTATCTCTGAAGAAGATGAATTTCGCCTTCCCCAATGCCTTGGTCAAAATGTCTGCTACCTGCTGATCTGTAGGTATATACTGTAGCTGAACAATCCCGCGCTGTACACAATCTCTGATGAAATGATATCTGATGTCTATATGTTTAGACCTATCATGAAACACCGGATTCTCAGCCTGTCTCTTGATGCAACTCGACACGCAATGTATCACCGTAGGTCTCAACCTCTCTCACCAAACAAGTGCCACCAAGAACTTCAAGCCATATCGCCACACGTCACATGCTAGTCATGCTAGGTATTTCCTCGGGCTTCAGGAACTCAAAGCCACTGCACTGCCTCTGCCTAAGAGACAACTCTCATCCCAAGCTAAAGCAACACCAAGTGCTTTTCATGTCTGTTGTAATCGGCCTCACCAATCTAAGGCCAAGATAGCCTATCAACCTGATACCATCACCTCGAGTATATCTGATCCCATACTCGATTGTGCCATGCAAATACCACAACACATGCTTTGCCGTTGTCCAATGCACTCTCTTCGGCTCCACCATGAACTGACTAAGAGAGTTTACTGCAAAGGATATATCTGGCCTGGTGTTGACCAAATACATGAGAGACCCAATCAACTACCTGTATAAGGTGGGGTCTACATCCTCCTCTCTGGATGTCTCTACCTTCTTCCAATTCGTGATCATAGGAGTAGACATGGCTCTGCAATCCTCCATCTCGAACCTCCTCAAGATTTCGATGCAGTATTTCCCTTGTCCAAGAAAAATCTCTCCATCTATCTGCCATACCTCCATGCCTAGAAAGTAGTGCATAAGCCCCAAATCCTTCATCTCGAACTCTGCTGCAAGGTCCCTCTTGCTTTCCTCTATGAGCCCTAGTGAACCTGTTAAAAACAAGTCGCCCACATAAAGAACAAGAATGAGAACCTCACCCCCAACCACCAAGTAGTAGAGGTTAGCATCCGCTTCACTCTTCACGAAGCCCATTCCCTGCAAGTATCTATCAATGCGCTCATACCACGCCCTGGGAGCCTGCTTGAGTCCGTACAAAGCTCTCTTCAATCTGCACACATGGGTTTCACTGCTGTGTGCCACAAAGCCCTCTGGTTGTTCTATGTATACCTCCTCTTTCAATTCACCATTAAGAAACGCCGTCTTGACATCCATCTGATGGATCTGCCATCCCATCTGTGTTGCAAGAGAGATCACGACTCGTATAGAAGTATACCTAGCCACTGGAGCAAATGTCTCCTCATAGTCAATTCCCTCCTTCTGAGAGAACCCCTTGGCCACAAACCTTGCCTTGTATTTCTCGATGCTACCATCTGCACCGTGCTTGATCTTATAGATCCAACGTGATCCAACCACTGCCCTATCTGTCGGTCTAGGCACAACCTCCCACACATCGTTCTGTACTATTGAGGTATACTCCTCAACCATTGCATCTTGCCACACTTGTTGCTGTGCAGCCTCCTGATAGCTAGAAGGTTCACTATCTACCAACTGACTAACTAATGCCATATAGTCATCATACCTGGCTGGTTGTCTCCGCTGTCTACTACTCATCCTAGGAGCTCCCACAAACTCCTGAGTATTACTTTGTGACTGCTGGTTCTTGCTACCAACTGTAGAGGATGAAGTATCAACCTCCATATCACCTTGATGCATCTCTTGGATCTGCTGCATCTGCTGCTCCATACTCTGCGAATTCTCAGCACCTGAGCTTGTGCATGTACTAGTAACTATACTCGAGCTTCGCTGTCCTTGATCTGGTTGAACGATCCTTGGAGCTTCCACTAACTGCTCACTCTGATCATCTGCTGGAAAATCTCTGGACCTCCTGAATGCCTTGTCCTCCATGAATTTGACATCACGCCTAACTATAGTCCTCCTGGTCCCTGGAATAAATATCCGATATGCTCGAGGTTTCACTGCACTTCACAAAGTACTCCCCTTCTCTCAGTAGCTTTGATTCTAACTTTGAACGTCAGCACTGAATGTGATAATATCACTAAACTCCCAAATATCCTGGGTGGTCGAGACCGCTTTTCCCCGAGTAGAACGCCTCGGTGTGTCATCTTGCTCAATACCTTATGTGGGAACCTTGCTTGTATGTACACTGTTGTACTGCATGCCTCTGCCCATAAGTAACGTGGCATATCTTGGTCATACAACATAGCCCTTGCCACCTCCGATATAGACCAATTATTCCTCTCAACAACCCCATTCTATTGCAGGTTGTAAGGAACAGTCCACTCTCTTGATTCCTTCCCCTCGCAATGTAACTCTCGAACTCTTTCTTTGTACTGCCCATTGTTCTAATCAAGAACCTTTATCTTCCTCCCCGTCAATTCTCCACAAGAGTTTGAACTTTGGAAGCTTAACAAACTCATCCTTGGTCTTCGGGCGAAGTATATCCGTGGCTCTCCTAGAGAAATCATCAATAAAGTAACAGCACTATATCTCTAAGAGACTTGGCCGACATATCCATTATATGTTCCAATGTACTAGACCTGGAACACCCTAAGATCTAGTGTTACTCCTGGTGTTGCTTAGAAACTTCCCCAACACACATCCCCATACATCATCATGCTCAGGCTCACCTCGTGAACACTACACCGCCTCAATGGGCAATTTAAGTGCTCCATGATGTATATGGCCCATCCTCCTATGCCATAGCTCTCCTTGATCTCTAGAATTATTGCTGCTCATCAGTGCCTTATGAGTATCAAACTGCAACCTGTAAAGCCGGCCGCTCCTAACTCCAATAGCTATGGGTGATTTCCAATCCTTGTGCTTAATTAACACACTTTCCCCTCTAAAGAGTACATTATAACCTTTATCCTGAAGGACAGATATGGAAATCAAATTCATACCTAAGCCTGGCACATGCAACACATCATGAATGGGAATCCGCTTACCATTCTCCCTCTGAAATAGAACAGTCCCTTTCCCAACTGGGTTGAGCTTGGACATATTCCCCATAGAAATCTGCATTCTGATGTCCTCCTCCTTATAGCTGGAGAAGTACTCTCTAACTCCTGTCATATGAAATGACGCCCCACTATCTATATACCAAACACCCTGTGAGGTTGAGCTAGCCATAAAAGCTATGAGAGCGAACTCATCCTCCATTCTACTAGAGAGCTCATCTGCACTTGCTGAAGCTGCTGTCTGCTTCTTGCCTTTCTTCCTTTGCGGGCAATCGCTGACATAGTGGCCAAACTCGTGACAGCCATAACACTTGACTTTAGATAAGTCCTTCTTCTTCTCACCTTGTGGATTTGATCCTTTACTAGACCCCTTCTTTGCTTTCCCTTTTCCTGCAAGGGCAACGTTCTCCTGTTTCGCCTCACTTTGCTGACTCTTGCTACTGGTCCTACTGACAAGACTTAGTCTAAGCTCCTCCTGAGTGAAGTCACTCCAAAGTCGATCCCAACTCGGCAAGGTGTCTCGTCCATTAATAACTTGAACAAAGACATCCCACTGCTTAGTAAACCCATTTAGGGCTATTCGCACTAGCTCGTCATCACCTAGATTATCTCCAACAGCAGCCAACTCATCCTTGACAAGTCTGAGTCTGGTGAGGTAACTTGTCACGTCCTCTCCCTTGTTCATCCGAGTAGTCCTCAACTTTTATTTGAGAATCAGCTTCCGATTAGTGGTAGCATTCTGGTACAGATTCAGAATGGCATCCCACATCTTCTTCGCTGTATCTAACTCTGCGACATGTGGAACAATATGATCCTTGACACCATCAAGAATCATCCTCCTCGCCTTGGCATCTTCCTTCTTATATGCTAAGAGCTGTGCTGGATCTGTAGGTACAGGTACAACACTGGTCACATATTCTTTGATCCCATTCTCTTCCAGCAACAAAGAAATTCTGGCTTTCCAGACACCAAAATTTGAGGCTCCATCCAACTGGGTCTCCGATCTCTTAAACCCACAGGCCATCTCAAAAGATAAAGAAAACAAATAATACACTCAAGAGGCGTGATCCTTCCTTCCTGCGGTTGAACCTAATCACCGTATCGTAAAATTTCTAATACCATGTGAGAATTGATTGCGCATCGACATTAATCTCCCATCTAAATAGATTATTTGACTGCCGAAAATTAATTCATAGCAAATATTGAAAAATAACACAATTGCAAATTCACAAATAAAACCACAAGAATAGAGAAGAAAACATGCAAAATAATGAACACAATATTTTTGGAAAAATTGTCCCTGGGAAAACCCCGAAGGGAAAACCAATACTGCAGATGAGGAATTTTATTAAACTTCAGCAAATTAAAAGATACAAAAACCGCCATTTCATCAAGTGAGTTCGCAATATTCTTCAAGGAAATTCTTCCTCAATTTCTCCCGCTGAAATTCACAAATGCTATCCCTAACGCTATCACTGCGCCCTTGCTAACACTGCAAGACTATTTTCTCTCACTGCAATTCTACTTGCTATCACTGCAAGTCTACTTGTTGTTGTGTTCTCCAATTGCCCATTGATCCCCTTTTATACTTTTCTCATTGGAAAACCAATGGCCATGATTTAACTTCAATCAATGGGCTAAGATTAAATAGACGAAAAGCCCTGAATTAACCTGATTCTAGAAGTCTCTAGAGAATCACTTCTATTTAATTACACACTGTGACAACTCCACTTTTCCGAGGTTTCTAGAAAATAATTAAATAATTAAATGACACTTCTAGACAACTGGAGACACCGGTCTAAGCTACATAAATTAACAATGTAAATGTTTTTTAAAGAGTTTAAAATACATTATATTATTATTTTAGGTTTTTAATCATATACTTTGTGAAAGGACAGGAAAAAAAAGTTTCAGAATAAAGATGAAGCAAAGTACCTTTTTGAGGGAAGCTGGTCACTGCCGTGCCTGCCAGAAGCTCTCACATGCGTCTGTCAATCTTCTGAGCGCTGCATGTCTATACGTAGAAAACAAATAATACCCGATGGCGACTCAGCACCATATCTCGCAGAAAAATAGAGCTGTGATATCTTCGCAATTATTAGTCGTAAAATTATTTGCATAGCAGAGGAGGAGGCTATGCAGCCTGTGGCATTTTGTGTATTGCGTAGTCCGCACGGGCAGTCGAAGGAATACAAACAGCATTAACACATACGCAATGCAATTAACCATTGATAACTACGCCGTGGATTTCGCAGTCGGGAAACTAATCTCCTGGTAATGGTATTTTTATGTAACGTATCTGACAACGGTGACAGGCAAAGACCTACAGCAGCAGCATTAATTTATAGGTTAGACATAATGCCATCGGATGCGTATGGTGCATTCTGATGGCTGGATAGCCGTTGCCGGGGGAGCGGGGGGTTTGTCGATGTCTGTGTGGAAGCATGGAACTAGGCATGTGATCTGTTTGACAGAATGCCTAAAATGAGAACGTCATCTTATGGAATGCCATGATGCAATTGGCAGGTGTTAAGCCAGATTCCACAACCTTTTCCAGTATCCTCCCTGCCTGTGCCAAAATTGGAGCTTTTGGAACATGTTTTAAACATCCATCTTGAGCATAAAGGATAGAGAAATTTCGACTGCCGTGGCAGACATTGCATGCAAAATGTGGAAGTATAGACAAGACACATGAACTGTTTGATGGAATGCCTACCAATGCTATACAATTGATGGCCGAGAAAATAATGTTCCAAAAAATATATATAAAGGAAAAAGAGTAAAATTTTATGGTTTTGTTTTTTTTTTTTAAAACAATTCATCAATAAACACTTTTAGAAATCTAAAATGAATTTATAAATATGTTTTTATTAAATAGGGGATGTCTATTAAACAAGTGGCATTAATACTAACCAACCAACTAACCAATCTCAGTCTAATGATTTGTAATTAGACTAATTAAGATTAGATTATAATAATAATTCACTAAGTTCTTAAGAAGATAACCACTCCAAAATAGATGAGTATAATATTGTAATTATTATAAATAATAATAAAATATTATTTAGAAATATTGATGATTGATTATTTCACTTGTCTTATACATTTCATAGTCAATAATATTTTAAGTGTTTTTTCATTATGTTTTTATATTAATAATATTATTAATTATTTTAAAAAAATGCGACATGTCCTTTAGTACCACAATGACAAGGGAGATTGGACCTCATGACCGCAAAAGGATGCTTTAACCAATCGAACTAGAACCCCATCCAATATTAATAATTATTATTCAAATTGAAAAAATCAATAAATTATTAATTGACTTTTTATATTTTGAATAGGTTTCATTTTTATTTTTATTTATTTTAGCTTTTAACAATTTTAATATAGTTTGTTTTATTTTAATATTTTATTTGAAATACAATTTAAATTTTTTTAATTTAAGTTATATAATTTTTATTTTTTTTTGATACGCAAGGTAGTATTTATATTGATTTTAAAGAAGTATACAAGCATCTGCTAAGCAGGGGTAATAGGTCCATCCTGGACTCCAAGCCAAACAAAAAACAATCCCAGCCGGGACAAAATTCATTCTTTTCAACATTTACAGTCCCATTGCAAGCATCAGAGAACGAATCATTAAAATCATTGAAACAAAAAATTTAGATCGGAGGCCGAGCCTCATCCAACTTGTAACGAAATTAACGAACCACTAATACTAAAAGTCCATCCAAAGTTTGATAAGCTATTAAATATTAAAACTTGAAAAAACTTCAAGCACAGAGGCCGAGCCTCACATGAAACCGTTTATTTCTGCAAACCTTATGAAATCTTCCAACCACTCCAGCCCCCCCTCCGACACAAGCTTCAACTTTCTCTTCAAGAATTCCACAACCACATCTGCTAACTTTCTGTGCCTCGACAGTGCTGGCCCTTTGATGTCTAAGATGAAGGGGAAGACTTTAACCGCATCATCCGTTTTCCATAGGAGATCCAAGTCTGCAAGGTGTAGAATACCTTTGCCAATGAAGGCCACCTTTAATGTTTTCTCAAGACCTCCAAGCAAGTCATCACGAAACAGACGCACCATCATCTCCTTAGCCTCCTCCTTCAGGGTGTCCAGGTCCAAAAGCACTACTAGAAATCGAGAGGAGATATGAGCGTTATCTCTGGAAAATTCCTTTCTTTCCAAGTGTTCTTTGCCTAGAACCATTTTGACAGCAACTATTGACACTGGATCATCCTCAAGCAAAATTCGCTTTAACCTCTGGTTCGAAACTTCCCGAAAGGCAATCTTCCTCTCCATGGCCACCAAAGAAACTGGTGTGTCGACACCAAAATGTTCCAACCCCTCTGCCGAAATATGGATGATGAATTTTGACTTCGTCATCCTCGCCATTTGCAGAGCTTTTGACAGTCGATCCCTGCACAGAAACAAAGACAATACCAAATTTCGAAGACCATACTTTAAAAATGACTTCATCAGTTCATTTAATAAAGCTGTGAGATGTTCAGCTAGGCCTCCGCACACGAAGCTGAATAATGGCGAAGCGAGCATATCGTCCTTGCCATGAATGTATCCTACGGCCTTCGTCCTTCCGCCTGCATACAACTATCACTTCGTGTGAAGTGAGTTGCCACTCGGCCTTTCAACTTTCGTTTCCATGATTGTTGTGCCCAACGTGTCATGCTAACGACGCTTTGAATTCTGTGCCATACATTCCCCCTGTCGTGCACCAAGGTTTCTGCTATTTTCAAGAGCAACAAACTTAAGAAATCCACAACTCCTCCCTTCGGCTATTTGGAAAAGACTTGGGGTGACATGGCATTGCCACTTCCACAAACACCGTGTCCAACCCACTACTCCCCCCAAGGCCACACCCTACCTATTGTGGCTTCGTCATGATTAAAATGTGAGGGGCTGTGGTTCAACCTCAACACCCAATGTCATTTAATTTTATACACACACCACCTTTATAACATTTTTATTTGTTAACATTTTCGAGCTATCTTCAATTAATTTTAATACTGGTTCTACCATATTAAATACATCTTTTTAGGTCCCTTTACTCGCATTATTTCAAACTCTACAAATTCAAAAGTTGGTTTTGACTTTTATTTTAACCATTTATTAATTTAATAAGTCATTATTTATTATTAATTTTAAAATTCATTATCTTTATAAACATTAGATTTTATATTTTGATCTCCTTTGTACTAGTTTTATATTATTTTAATTTTTAATTTAGATTTAAGTTTGAAATTTATTTTGATTATTTATGTCTTTTTATGAAATTATAAATAATAATTAAAAATTATTATAATTAATTTAATTTATAATTATTTATCTTATTAAAAGTTTAATTATTATAGAATAATTCTATTTTGAATTTTAATTTTAATTTATGTAATAAAATGAATTTCAAACTTAAAATTTGAATTAAAATTTATAGTGAGAGAGAAGCTAACTTTTGAATAGTTGTTTCGTGTCAACAATCCAAGGATAACACATGTACCTGGGGAGTTATGCTTAAGCTAGCACATCATTTGATTAAGGATTTGATAATTGACCTTTAAAACCTCTTCAATATACCCATTGCACAAATAAGGAGGAAAATAGATAGAGACAAAAAGAGAAATAGAGAGATAAAGAGGGAGACAAAGAGATATAGCAAGATAAAAAGAGAGCTAGAGATATACATAGATAGAGGTAGAGATATAGAGGAATAAAGAGGGAGAAACAAAGAGATAGAGATAGGAAGACGGATATAAAAAGAGAGGAAAAGATAGAAGAGGAGAGACATAGATAGATATAGTCACATAAAGAGAGGGAGATAGAGAGATACAAAGAAATATAAGACAAAGATATATATAGAGGTAGAGAGATAAAGAGATAAAGAGGGAAAGTAGGAGAGATACAATAGGTATAGTGTGGAAAGATACAAATGAAAATAGTTGGAAAGGCTTAGAATAGTTAGGAATGATCAAAATGGGTGCTTCCTTGATATCTTACTTAATCCCAATGAAAGTCTATATTGGTTCTTTCTTTCATATGATTTTTATCCTTTCTTTAGCATATTGGAGATTGGCTTGGTCTTCTATACAAATTTTGGTACAAACTGCCTCAAGAAATTGATCTTCCAAAAAAAAGGATGCACTCATTTCACTATTTTAGGTCTAAGAATCAATTCAAGTTCCTTGACCCTCTTCAGATCAATCATTATTTTTTCCTTTCAAGAAATTTGTCCCAATAGTTTGTCTTCTTCTACATCAAACACACACTTATTTGGATTCAAAGAGATTTCATAAATTAAAGGCATTTTTGGAAGATCTACTCCAAATACTTAAAGTAGTCCTTTCTATCCTTGGAGTAATTTGTTAGGTAATCTTCAAAGACAACCATTATCTCATCAATTAGACCTACAAATACAGCATCCATGGATCTTTGAAATGTTACCCTACATTCTTGAATCCAAATAACATTTTCACATACACATATATGTACCAAAAAGTTTTAATTAATCTTGTGTTGCTCAGACTCTTTGACCATAATTTGGTTGTATCCTAAGAATCCATCCATCATTGATACTAACTCAGATCCATCCACCTTTTGCAACAAGTAATCCATGCTAGGGACATGATAATTATACTTAAGATATTTAACATTCAAATTTCTAAATTCAACACATAGTAATATCTACCCATTCTTTATCTTGATTTGGATAAGGTTTGAAAGCCATTTTGAGTGCCTAATGGGTTTGATAATGCCCCCTTATTTTAAATTCATCAATTTATTTTTAAATTTTGGGGACAAAGGTAGGATTGATGGGTCAAGCTATTTTTGGAAAAATGGCTTGCCATCTAGTTGAAGTTGAATTGTATGTTGAATAAGGTCCTACATGTATGCCTTCAGCTTATTATATGACCAAGAAAAATACCTCTTGAAAGTCTCTAATGGTGCTATCAATATCCTATTCTCTGTTGATTTTAATATTTTTCCTATGTAGGCCATTTTTAGTCTAGCATATGTACCAAGTTTACACCGTCTACATTGATTTTGTTTGTTGGCTACCCTTTATTTTTATAGTTGTTTGCACTATCAAAAATTATTTCCATTTCAACTAACCCTTTAGGGATCTTGTTAGTATTTAGCTACATGACTTCATTCCATGACAACATCCTCAAACTTAACCATAGATTCACAATCAATTACTTGACTACCAAACTCCTTCATGTAGAACTTAAGAATATATAATTTTTTGGTTGTCATTGAACACTTGTCAGTTGTGAACATTGTTAAGTATATTAGGTCTTATCGAGTCCTTAATACGAATTTGACATTGATAAGATACTAAATTAAAGTCAAACTTGGAGGCATCAATATCTATAGCATATGTTGTTTTAATTCTTGGCCTGCTAACCCATTCAATACCAAATGTATCAAATGATTCAATTGAGTCCCAATCATTGTTCCTATATCCTTTTTGAGTATCATACTTTTCTACATAAATATTTTTTTATCTATAATATGATGAGTTCTAAATCTCCTATGAATTTAATACATTTCATTCCATTTTTGTGAACAATGTTCAAGCCAAGCATTAGTTCCTTATATTCTACAATATTATTTGTGCACTTGAATGCCGACTTGAAATAATATTCAAATGTTTCACCATTAGTAAAAACAAGCACAACTCTTTCCCCTAAACCCTCTTTGGAACATGCATCGTCAAATGACATGGTCCACAAATCCTTAACATCTCCACTACCTAGGTTGGAAATAGGGTGAGGCTTTACAACCTCACTGTTTTATTCATCATAATCCCTGATGAAATAATCGAGTTATGTGTCTATGTTGTGCACTTTATTGGCTATCTTGTATTGGTCTTTTACTATATTCTATGCCTTTTCCCTATGCAATATAATAATTTCATCCTCTAATGGAATAGTTATGATAATTTTATTTGGATACTACCACCTATCGAAGTAGGCCACTTTCTAGATAATAACATGCCCCACTTAGTTGGGTATTCAACAATAATTATATCAATTAAGAATGTCTTCTTAGAATATGTGGCCAATTAAACCTCTACATTGTTAGCAATGCCAACAACATTACCTTCATGGAAATACATGACAAAACATTTTACATAGGACTTAGAAAGCTTCAACCCTAAATAGTTCATAACTATGTGTGGCATTATGTTAGGAAAGATGCTTAAACTTTGCTCATAATGTTAAGATTACAAAAGGTGTGATTTTCATATATAAAATGGAAAAACTTAATTTTTGGGCTTTAGGCTTAGTTTTTGGCTAAGATAAAAAAAAAAATTGATTGCTCAACATTGCCTATAAAGATGCTCATTATTTATAACAGTTCAAGAACTTCAATTTAAAAAAAATGGGCCCAATCAACCTATCGGATCAAAAAGTTTAGACTCCAAAAGTTTACATAAAAAATGTAAAATTTTGTTGGATACATAAAAGAGTTGTAAATGGGAGTTACACCTATTAACCAACTTATGATGTGTATTATGATACATCATAAAACATATTTGATTGGGAGATAATTTTGGTGCCACTTTTGGGTGGTTTAAACTCATGATTTTCTAATTACTATTTAATGGTTTTAGGTGTTGTATCTCCTATATATTAGGTTCATGAGATGGAGGTAGAGTGTATAGTGTTTTAGATACTCTTGAGATGTAAGAATTCCTCCATTTCTCTAGTTAGTGATACTCCTTTAAAGACTTTCTCTACAAGTTTTGTAATTATGGTTTATTGAATAATAACATTAAGCTTCTTTAGAGTGTGGGGTTTTTTCTCAAAATGGTTTTCCCCACGTACACCTATGTTATGGTGTTTATTGTTTTTTTTCTATTTAAATGTGTTTATGTTTTATGTAATTGTTAAAAAATTAAAAATTTCACAAAAATTTCCTCAAAATATTAGTGTAAGAAGTGTTTCCATGTACCCTAGTTCCTTTCATTTGGTATCATAGCTAGATCATATTAGATTCTAGGTGTTGGGTAGAGGGTTTTTTTTACTAATCAAAGAGGGTTTTGATCTTATTATAGGAAGAGATGACAAACACACTTAGGATACAAATGGAGAAGTTCTCAGGCATAAGTTTTGAGTTATGGAAGCTCAAGATGGAGGATATGCTCATAGATTGAGATATATGTGCTACAGTATCTAGATCCAAAGCTATGGCTATATCACAAGAAGATCGAGACAAGATGGGTAGAAAAGGAAAGGGTCTTATTAGACTCAATTTAACTAATTCAGTAGTGCTAAATGTGCATGAAGAGACTACCATAAAGAATATTTAGATGAAGTTAGGATAAATTTATCAAGATCAATCCTTGGTGAATAAGCTTTTCATAAGAAATAAATTGTATACCCTCAAGATGGAGGATGGTTGATTTCTTGTTGAACATCTAAATGCCTTCAATATAATAGTCACCCAGTTGCACTCTATGGGAGTAAAAATGGAGAGGATCAATGCATGAATTTGAAGTGTTCTTTGCCAAATTCATGGGACTGCTTAATATGGCCATTGGAAGAACTACCGCCAAGTCCAAGATAGAGAAATTGGTTGCATTTTCGCTTTTATAAGAAATAAGAAGGAAGAATTATGAGTTGGCTATGGAGGCCATACAATTTGTGGAAGATCTAAGAAAAAGATAAGAAGGACAAGAAGTAAGATAAGTCTAGATCTAAATCCTATGGGAGATCCAAATCTCCTAGTAAGCTGAAGGTGAAATGTTGGAACTATGGAAAATTGGACATTAAAAAGAGATTGTAAGGAGGAGGAGAAGAAGAAGAAGAAGAAGAAAAGAGCATATTTTGATTTCTCCTAGAATGAAGGTGATGCTTTTTTTGCTGCCTTGGCTACTCATGCATTAGAAGGTATATGGTTGATGAAATTCAACACCCATTTTCCCATGATCTCACACCAAGGTTGGTTCATAAAATATGAAGAATATGATGGTGGGAAGGTATACCTAGGAGATGATTCTCATCTTAAGATTATTGGCTATGGTAGAGTCCTAATTTGATTCCTTGGTGAACAAGCAAAGAGGATCAATGGTGTATTGCATATCCCTGGTTTTGCATGGAACCTAATTTTTTTAATTAAACTAAATGACATAGGTGTGAATGGTATTTTATCAAGTGGATGGTACAAGATGGTTAGAAGAGCCACGGTTCTTCATAAGGGTGTTTAGATTTGCACTCTATTTTAGCTAGATGTATGCACAATTCAATGCAATATTTCTTCAATTCATGTAG